>JBCEWC010006201.1:0-23477 GCA_038996855.1 Solanum aculeatissimum
TATATATATATTTGGTATGTCTGATCTTTGAAATGGTTATGTCTAGTTGAGATATTGTGATAGATGATGATACTTGATATTATATTTCATGTCTTGTGAGACTTATAATGTAATGATATTATATTTCATGTCTTGTGAGACTTATAATGTAATACTCTCATTATGATGTTATTTTGTTTATGCACATATTTGAGTGGTTAGCATTGCCTTTTACTTGTATCATGTTGCATCGTACCACCTCTTGACCCGAGTAGGAGGCAAGGGTAATATGCTCCACAGTTGTACCAACCCCTTGACCCGAGTAGGAGGCAAGAGTGAGATTTACTCTATATAATCCCTTGACCACGAGTAGATGACAAGGATGAGATATTGTAACACCACTTGACCGCGAGTAGGTGATAAGGATGAGATATTGTAACACCACTTGACCACAAGTAGGTGACAAGGATGAGACATTGTAATACCCTTGACTACGAGTAGGTGGCAAGGTCATGAGACACTTGATGCATGATTTGATGACATTTCATATACTGTGTTGTTATTGCCTGTGGTATTATAATACTGGACATGTGAGAGATCTTATAAGGCTTATGGTATATTCTTATTGTGTACTAATCTTTTTTATGTAGGTGTAGGATTCTTCGTTATTACATACTTGTTCGATTTCTCTTATCCAGTAGGTTGAACCAACTAGGTATATTTTGGTGTACTCACCCTTACTTTGTTTCCTCCTTGTAGATCGAGCACAGGGTTCAGGACAGGATAGTTGATTATTCCACCTGAGTATTGTTGATACCACCCAAATCTTAGCTGTGAGGCTCAGACTTCGAGTCGCCATAGATCTTTGGGTTTCCTTTTTATTTCTTTTCTCTTAGACTATGTATCAGTTATTATGAGACAATCTTATATTTCACTTCGAGATAGACTTGTATTTCATTTGAGACAATTGTACTTACTCTTCAGTACTGTTTTAGATACTCTTGTACTCATGACTCCAGGTTTTGAGATATTTGATGTTATGATGTGTTGGTTTCCGCTTTATTTCATTCTTTTTTAGTTGTGTGACCCATTTTGAATTGTGACAAGTTGTTTATATAATAATGCATCTTCTTCACTTACTGTAATGATTTTTTCAAAAAATATTTCCTTTGTTTCATTTGACATTGTAGATGGCCTAATTATCTACGAAGTAAGTTCATATTCATTCACATTATGACCCGTGAAATGTAAAATGTCATTGATGTGATTCCAAACTTGGTATTGAATATCTTGTTTATCAACATATGGTAGTAGTTTGTAGTCTACAAATATCGATTTTTCAAATTGGTTCCATAATTCTTTTGGATTGGTTGGATTACAATAAACCAACAAGGTAGCGAACAAACGCCTTAAACTATATGGCGTTTGATAAGTTGTAATTTCTGCCAAGCAATCAATCAAATTATTATCACATTGTAATAATCCTCTTTTCTCGACAGATTCTCTAGAAATGTTATAGTATTTTTCATCTACAGTTCAAAGATCCGCATAAGATTTAGGGCCCTTCACATTCAAAAGCACAATCTGAGATAATAACGTTCTCCTTTAGTTGGGTGACATGTGACGATACGACCAATAGAAAATTGTTACTTTTGAAGTGTCCACATTTTGTCTCCCACAGACCATACAAATTATTGAGGAAAGTCTTTGTACAACAAGTTAAGTTATTTGGCATTTCAATCAATTCTATTCATCTCGAAAAATTTGGTCAACATTGTTTTCTTAATCGTAGGATTGTTAAGAATTGAGTTTATGTCTGTATTATTTTGAAAGATATGAACTGTTGTCCTTCCAGATGTAATTGGAGATGGCAGACACTTGAATACATTTCACTAATAGAGAAACCAAATAAGCGCCACACAACCTCAGGAGGTGATACCCATCTGGCGGATTGAAAATCCTTTATTTCATCTACTTCTTTGTTTGTATCACTATCATGCATATAAAATGCAATTTGTTCATGTCCTTTACAAATATATTTATAGAGGTATTTAATAACTTTTATGTTAGAGCAAACTTCAACATTCATGTGGCAATTGAATTTATCAAGTAGAAAAAGATTGTACCGAGCAACCCAAGAATTATCCAAATACTTTCCTTACACTTCTACTACTTCTCCCGTATTTTGTCTTTTATAAATAGGATAAGAATCAATTCCTTTTGAAGTATGATCAACAAACTTTTTGGGATATTTAAACTTACAGTAGCCCCTTTTTTCATACATGAATTTGTTCGATTCAAATGACTACATGGACCATGCATCCTGTGTTTGAGGACAAGCGAATGCAAATATTTATCGGTGGTAGCACATGATAATTCAACACTGTAAATGTCATCATATGCCTCTGTTGTTAGGGGTGTTCAAAAACTGAATCGACCGATAAAAACGTTATTGGTTTGTTGTTATTGGGTTATTAGGTTATCGGGTTTTTAATGGTATTAAAAAAAATTATTGGGTTATCGGTTCGATATCGATTTTTACTATTGGGTGATTAGGTAAATTGATAACCCAATAAGATTATAATAATTTACTATTTTACCCCTTCATAAATATTAAATATTAGTATTTAATAGTAATAGGACACTATAGTAGTACTTTACCTATTTTAATTTTTACCATACTTAAGTAATTAGTTACCCACTTTAGTATTTAGTCTTTAGTCTTTACTCTTTCATACTCTATCTATTTTTATTAATGCAAATTCTCATTATCATCCTTATCGGGTAAACTAAAAACGTAACTGTTAAGGACTTAGAACCGATAAACCGAAAATCGATAAAAATTATCTTATTGGTTTGTTATTGGTTTAACATATTTAAAAACCGAAAACTGATAAACCGAACCGATAATATTTAAAATCGAACCGAACCGACCGATGCACATCTCTATTTGTTGTCAATAGCTTATATTCGTCAGCTAATATTATAAGAATATGAGCATGTGGCAAACCTCATTTTTGAAACTCAACAGTATACATAAAAGCAACAACTTTTCCAAAGATATTTTGCTTGTTTATATCTATTTTCAGCTCTTCAAGTTTGGCTCTTTGTGTTTCATCAGTTATGTATATATGTTCCTTTATTTCTGGCCAAGTTGGATTACAAGTCATAGTTATAAATAAATTAGGCTTTCCAAAATGTTGTTAATGTTACAACATCCATATATCGTTGTCTCATATCTCTAGGTCCACCTATGAAAGAACTTGGAGGGAAACTTTGCTTTCTAACATTAGATGCATCTCTTTCTCCAAGTTATCAAGCAATCCTTGGAAGACATCCATTCTGAACAGATCTTGATTAAATGAAGTAAAATCTAATCTTTGGCTTTCAAGTTTTATATATGGCACAATACATAAATTAACCCTTTAACTTGACTTCAAATCATAAGTTGGAACTCCAACTTTCAAAATGCACAAATAAGCACTCCAACTTGCCTGTTTTTTAATCATTTAAACACAGGCATCCAATAGCCAAAACATGTTTAAGTCGAATGAGAAATTAGCATTTAAAGTTTGAAATCCATGGTCTAAAAATTTTTAATTTTGGATATTGAAAATCATAATTTTTAGGATGAAATCAAGATAAAACTTAAGGAAAATGATTAATATAATGTTAAAAATACTTACCCAGCAAAATCTTCGAAAGTCTTTCTCCAAAATCGCCTCAAAAAGCTTGAAAGTTTGAAAATGGGTTAAAAATAGTATTTTACGAGTTTAATACTATCCAGGTATAAAGAGCTCTCCGCGCGCGCAGGTGGGGTCCTGCGAACGCGGAGGAGAAGGGCCAAAAGACCTCCGCGATCGCGGAGATCAACCCGCGAACACGGAGGACAAAAGGGAGAGGGTCACTCACACGCGCTAGTACTTCATGAACGCGGAGAGAAAACCTACTCGCTTCTCCAAGAATGTGAACAAATCACACCTGCACCAGATATCAGCAAACTAGCAATACCAAGTCCAATTTCCTACTTGGAACGGACCCACGAAACTCATCCAAACTCAGAATTACACAAACTTTATATGTATCCATACCAGAAACAACGATCCGGACTCAACAAAATTATCAGAAATTGATTTCAAGGCCTCCTCGCCACATTTACCAATTCAACTCGATAAAACTAGTTTAGAACTCAAAATACCAAAACTGCCCTCAACAACTCCAAAAATTATTTCGAGATCACTTCTAGCATTATTTTCACCATCAAGAGCTACTGAAATTATCGGAATTCCAATCCGAGCTTCTGAACTCTGAATGTTGACCAAAGTCAAACTTTAATTTTGGAAACGACTAAAAACACAACTTTGGGCCTAAAAACCTCATTTCAACTCTGAATTCAGTTCTGTAACTTCTCATAGTTCATTTTTAACATTTCAGAGCTAATAAAATTGACATATCCCCGATCCGACACCAGAAAATCAGAATGGTATAAAAACTTACTTTTTCAATAACTTAAGCTTCCAAAAAGTATCAAAATGCATATTTTCCATTTTAAAAACTCAGAATTTCAGTTCCAACCATTCAGATAGTTCAAAATAGGCGCAAAGCAACTTACAGAAGAGAAAAATAGAAATTTTCACAGATAAATCCAAAAATGACCAACCAGGTCATTACATAACTAAATCCAAAACAACAGATGAAAGCATACAATGTGATCATTGATAGAATCTTTTCTAAGAAACTAGGAGCATTTTTTATTGATGGTCCAGGAGGAACCGGAAAGTCGTTATTATATCGTGCTTTATTAGAAACAATAACAAGTAAATGATACATAGCTCTAGCAACTGCAACTTCTGGTGTTGCTGCTTCAATTCTTCCCGGTGGACGAACTGCGCACTCACATTTCAAAATTCCTATAGATACTAATGAAAATTTTAGTTGTAACATCAATAAACAAAGCTCGGTTGCATGTCTGATTCATGATGTAAAATCAATTGTATCGGATGAAGTGTCTATGGCTAAAAAATGCTTGAATTTTTTAACATGCTCTTGAAAGATATTATGAATACAAATATACTCTTTGGTGGAAAAGTGGTTGTCTTCGGAGGAGATTTTAGACAAACACTTCTAGTTGTTCGGAATGGGAAGAAAGAAGATTTCATTAGTCAGTGTATTATACTCTGCCATTTGGGACGAACTAGAAAAATTTCAACTTTCAGAAAATATGAGAGCAAAAACGGATCCTGCATTTTGTGATTACTTGATGAGAATTGAAAATGGACAAGAGAAAGTCAATCTTAACAATAAAATTGAACTTCCTGATTCTTTGATTGTTCCTTTCACAACTGAAGAAGAATCTTTAGATAAATTATTTAATATGACATTTCCAAGTTTACACACATTCTTCTCTAATTCTGCTCCTGCATCTTCTCACGTTATCCTAACAACTAAGAATGATTTTGCAAATGAAATCAATGATATGCTTATTGCAAAATTTCCAGAGAAAGCAATAACATTTGTTGGCATTGACGAAACTGTTGAGTCTCGCGATCAAATTCATTATGAAGATTTACTACATAGTTTGAATCCAGCTGGCTTACCTCCTTATAAATTAATTTTAAAACAGAACTGTCCCATTATATTACTACGAAATTTGAATCCGTATGAAAGTTTATGTAATGATACGAGATTATCATGTTGTGATATTAAAATACATATTATTAGTGCTGAAATAACAACAGGCGATTTTAAAAATACACATGTATTCATTTCAAGAATACCTTTGTTATCATCAGCAGATGAGAGGTTATCGGTTCCATTCAAATGAACACAATTTCCAATAAAATTATGCTATGCTATGACTATAAATAAAGTGCAGGGTCAAACACTAGATTTTGTTGGAATTTATTTGCGAGAACCTGTTTTTTACCCGGCCAACTTTATGTTGCCTTATCAAGAGCCAAATGTTCGAGTTCCATTAAAGTCCTCATTCGTCCATCCACATCGGCTAATCATGATGACCACTCTACATATAATATTATTTATGACGAAATCATCCAAAGAGCATTGTTGTAGTCTTCTGTCATCTCAAAATAAATCAATTTGCTCGCACTACCATTATTGTTCCTTTGTTTTCTATGAAACAGATTATGAGGTCGAGAATGAACTATTAACTACCTCAGACGCTCTCTCAAAGTTACCATATTTTCCTCAATTCTGTCATTTATTCCGTGCTGCAACGTTAACTTCCACTGAACTTTCTGGTGAGCAGATTGCTATCAAAATCTAACAGGATTGTTAATTTATTTATTAACATATTCAGTAGCTCAGCTTACTTGTTGCATTATCTAACTAATTTGTGAAGTGTTGGCTACATATGTCCTGAAAATTGCTATCCATGTTACATTTCAGGTTATATTTGTAATGGTCATCTTTGTGAAATAACAAACTTCTGTGAGCTTTGTCTAATTTCAACACTTGGTGTGCTGCTCCAGCTCTTTTTAGTTCTTCTACGTTGTAGTGGTTGTTTCAATGTTATCAGGTAAGTTTTGGTTGGTGGTCTTATTCTATTTAAATGAGTTAATCCCATTTGTCATTCTTGTTTGTTTTCTTACTTTATTATTATAATATGTGCAGACGATGAAAGAAAAAATGCAAAAACGTGTTTCTCAATTTTACTGAATTCAGTCTTGGCGCGTTCATGATCGCAACTGATGGATTTTCTGCAGATAGTATTGTGTCAGGACAGTTGACATGCATTCAAAACTTGCGTCAACTTGGTAAAGACATTTGCCTATTCACCGTCTTATAGCTCCGGTCCCAATCTACTCTACCACCCCTCTGCCTCTTATCTTGGTAAAGAAATTCACCGCTTGACCGTGTTAGAGCTCTGTTCTCAATTTACTCTGCTTCGGTTCTTCAACGCTGCACTGAAAATTGGTTGGTCTCCACTAGCTACTTCGTTTGTTTTTTGTTTTAACGCCTTCAATGAAAAAATATCTTCCCTGTTTAATTCATTGTTGCTACTGTATGTTTGGCTTTAGCTATCTTAGTTAGATGTTATTGATTATAGTTGAGCAAACATTGGCTTCCTCTATTCAAACATGGGGCATGTGTTCGATGTAGTAATGGCATGTCTAGCTGCTTACTTATTTTGTTGTTCTTGCATTTCTTGGTTTGATGGTTTTCTTGAAAACATTTAGTTTGGTTAATTGGAAGCTTCTACTTAACATAGTTAGCTAGAACTAATTTATGAATTGTCATCAACAGGTAAAATTTAATGTATCTTGGACTCATTACAAGAACTTTTCCTTACGACTTTAAACATATATTATTATTAAATTTTTTCATTAAGCCGAACCTACTTAGCAGATCTAATAATCGAGATCTTAGGACATCCAATCTAAATGTTGGGCCCGTGCTTGCACAGGCTCTCCTCCCCTAGTATATATATAAAGAGAGAGAGATACACACATACATAAAACATACATATGTATACACAATATATATTCATCATATACAACCAAGTGTGTATATAATATATACGTCAGTCATTTTTAGTAAACTAGATGGCTGAATAGTATATATTACTCCCTCCATTTCAAAAAGAATTATTTAGTTTGACTTGATACGGAGTTTAATAAAAGAAATAAGACTTTCAATCTTGTGGTGCTAACTTAAAGTTTCAGAATACCCTTTAATCTTGTGGCCTTAAACATGCCACGTGGAAAATTGAAATTAAAGTTTTTTGAAAAAAGGAAAAAAGTCATTCTTTTTTAAATAGACCAGAAAGGAAAGTAGATCATTCTTTTTTAAACGAAAGGAGTAATAAACTATTTCTTTTAAAAATATCACTCCCCAGCCTATTAAAATATGATCAGATTATACGAGTTGTAAAATATGAGCTCATTTTACTAAGCACTAACTAGAATAAATGATTCTGATAATGTCAACTGCTATTGGTCTACCTAAGAGTTTATAGGCCATAAACACTGCTAGTTACTTGTTAAATAGATGCATGATCATACCCTTGCTTGGGAAGACTATGAATTCTTTAAAGGAAGGTAACATAATTTCACCATCTTAGACTTTTTGATTGCAAAATGTTTTGTTCATAAAGTTGAAAAGGAAGCTATGAAAATTGAAAAGGAAGCTCTAGGAAAATTTGGATGCAAAGATTAATACTCCATCACCACATAATCTTTTGTTAAAGATTTTGTGCAAGGAAGAAAGTACTCATGTTATATTCAATAAATCTAACAATATTTAACCTTTTTGCTAGAGTTTTTACTTGTGAAATTTATTTTGCAGTGATTTTTTTTTACTAACGCAAAGTTAAAACCTCTTCTTTGTATTTAATCCTATTTTCTTTGCATTTCTCCTATTTAAACCAACCTCCCCTACAATATGCTTGTAAAGAAGAATTGAAAGTTGAGTTATTTTAATGTAACTATAACAAAGTACCACATCTCTACCAACTATATACTCCCTCTTCTATAATATTCTTTCCCTTAAAAACTTAATGTATCATAACAACTATGGCTATCAATTTACAAGATGGAGTCACCTATAATCCTAGGCAAAATTGCCAAGAGTCTTTGTATACTGTCAACTTGATCATGTTGACTTAATGAGATGTCAAATTAGAAGGATCAACTCCTTTAGACTTGAAATACTCTTTCTCTGCATTTGCTAATCTAGTTTGAAACATTGTCCATTCCTTTCTACATCTATCCCTCACCTGCCACAACAAACACAAGCTCAATCAAGTTTTGAAGTGGAAAGGGATGAAACACAAAGTACCAATACAACAAATGTAACACATAATTACTTACCCCTTGCCAAGGAGCCTTCCCATCTTTTGCTTCCCCCTGCATAGAGTGAATCAGGAAATGACAATAACAATGTTAGATGCCTGAGTAAATTTCATAAATCAACCATCGCTTAAGGCTTGCTATGCTTTTCAATATTTTTCCAATATCAAGTCATATAAAAACTACGATTACATCTACTTCTTTTACCGATAAGCATATTACATGGCACCTAATTTGTGCGGGAATATAGTATCAATAGTTGGTTTCATTCACTTACCTCATTTCCAAGAGAAGGGAGTCCTTGATGAACAATCCATTGAGCATCTACGACTCCAATTTTCTTATGAGCAGGCTTCAAACGAGAACATACACTTAAGAGCCTTCGAATAATTTGGTACTAAGACAAATGCATGTGAAAGAAAGTTGCCAAGGGACTGAAATTCCTTGGATGAGCTGAACTTACCTCAACACATTTACGAAGCGCAAAATCTAGTCCCCAACCATGGACTAAGTCATTCTACAAGTGATAAAATAACAGAGTCAATCTCAAAAAATGAACATTGTCTCAAGACCTTCTCCATGTTTAATGTGCAAGGGGAGATACCTGAATCATATACCACACACAACGCCATGCATCTCGGGAGAAGACGGGAGCCATGATCTCTACAAATCTGAAAATAGAGAAGACTACATGATAAGAACAAGTTAAGAACTGAAAAAAAAAATAGCGAACAGGACAACTATTCATACGCTGCACATGGAGGCAAATGGGGGTCTGAGCACCAGCCTGGTTTCTCTTCTGTTGTCCTGATCAGATAAACCAAGAAAAAGAAGAATAAACCGTGAAACCCAAATATCAAGAAGTACAGAACAGTTTAAAGGATGAGGAAAAAACAGGACTTGTGAATAAACAATATCATGGGATCCTGGCTCTTACGTGTGAACTTCACGATCACCTCTTCTCTTTGTCATTTGCCATGTTGTTCCTCTTCTGGGATCCAAACCTGGCTGTGAAATTTCCAAACCATGCTTCTTGACAAGTTTAATGTACCTGAGGTTGGACGGACCAATTCAAAAGAACTAAGATATTGAGTCAAATCAGGCTGTTAATCACAGGAAATTACACGAAACTTACTCCTTGGCATCAAAATGCTCAACTCCTAGGTCTTCATCCCAGATAAAAATATAGTCATATGGGGCAACTATGTCTGGATGCAGAAACCTTTTCGCATACCACCTTATAAATACGTAAAGTTCTTGTCACTAACATGGTTTAAAGCAGACTTAAAGTTGATCATAGTTCCAAGTCCAAAGCTACTTTATCATATTACTTACCACTTGGTTTGTTTCCGAACACTCACGTGGATGGCTCGTTTTGACCACTCAAATTCATCCCATTCAGTTGTCTTACCATCATAGTGAAAAAGAAGAATTGTGAAGTCGTCTGAGAACTGCAACAACAAATTGTCAAGATGAGACTGAATTGGGAATAGAGAGGAGAGGAGGGACCTATGAAAGCAAAACAGACAGATATACCTTCTTTACAGCAGCATCAATGTTATGCTTCTGCTTAACACCAACAGTAAATGTTACCAGATATTTTGGCTTGCTTGGTAGGTCCTGCAGATAAAATATGATAAGAAGCTACCTCTTCCCAAAAAAGAATTCCAGGATTCTTCAGTAAAATGTCTTCATTCTTAAAGTTTGCAAATTGCAACTACCTTGATCTGGATTAAATGGGAGCAAATAAAATCAACTTTTTGGTAAGGAAAACACTTAGATTTTTTTTCTAGATCAACACCAACCGAGGACAGAGGTGGGTAACAAAGACTAAGTTTGATTTTAAAAGTAAAAGGCAAAAAGATGATTTTGTTTGAACTTATAAGAGAGTATTCTGCTACAAGCTCAAGTGAGAAAAAACAATTGTGATATGTCCTAACATATTAATTGTCCAACATTTTGTAAGGTGTATTCTAGCTAGATTTGTAGAACAGAGGTAAAATGTTAAAACTTCCAATTTTTGCCAAGCAATTCTGAATGAGCTGGACCAATAGAATGGGTCTAAGTAAAGAAATAAGTAGTTTTAAGTCCACATCATTCATGGGTCAGCACCTGAGGCCCAGAGTGTAGGCCTATAGAGTTCATACAGTAGTTGTAACAGAACACTTACCTCACTGGGTTTTCCCCACAATCTCCGGGGATAGTAGTCGGATTCAGAAGTAACGATTCCTGGAGGTAATCTTTCTGCCCCTCTTGGATTTGATGGGACCCAAATCTGATCAGAACAAGGACGACTTATCAGATTAAAATGTGATTTTGTCTTAGTTTGCATAATCTCAAACATTAATCACCCATTACATGAAGAAGTAAAGAAGATAAAATTAAAGAAGGTTGATTCGACAGCACTTGAAAGTAGCAGAAAAGTGTAGAAGACAGAGAGAGAATAACATTGAACCGTCAGTAGTGAGGAGGATAAAACTAATACATTAAATCAAGAATAATCAACTAACAAGGACATGCTGAAAAAACTCGTCACAGGTAACTCTACTAGAGAAGAAAGGAAGTACTGATTAAAACATGCAAATTGCTTGAACTTGCCAAAGTAGCATTCTAGAAAGCTCAAACAACTCTAGACTCCCTAATAATACAGAATTGCAGATATAGGACTAAAGAATAGATTCTTTCAATACTCCAACCTAGACTGCTTTCCAGCAATTACAAATGTCAACTAAGACAAACATGTGTCTGCCGCTTACCCAAATACGATGCAAAAGCATCTAGCGGATGTGCAACTAATAAGTTATATTGAGAAAAGAAAAGGTAAGAAGATTGTTATGCATTGTTATCAGTTGCTATGCAGGATAGGCTTGAATTTAGAATGTTTAGCTTCAATAGTAGTGCTGAAGACCACCCCAGGGCTTTGGTCTTGCTCTAACAGTGCAGATGCAAGATGTGTGAGTTAGGCGCATGTCATGGGTTCGAACCATGCCAAGACAAAAGCCTAGTATTTAAGCGGAAAGGGTAGAGGGGCAGGTCCATTATCAACTGAGTTTCGAATTGTGTTGTACTAGCCTTCTGGGATTCTCGGTTATCCAAAAAAAAATAATCATGTTGATGACCATATAATCAGCACAAACTCTTTTTAAAGGCTGCATATTGCATGAGTATGGAGTATCCAACTTTACATCTTCATTTAGTTAAAGAAATCCTATTCTCCTTGCTATATTTCACATTCAAGAACATGACGGGTTAAAATTTCTATAAAATTGTCACTTCCGGAAGAACTGCAGAAGGAAGGTGTACACGAATAAATAACAATTGCAGCAAAACAATAGTTCATACTGCTTGCCAAAACCGAAAACCATCTTGACTATAAAATCAACTTTGAGCTGGCAAAGAAGGATATACCTTCAGTTGATCTGTAGCATTCTGAATTTTGATCGAAGAATCTGTATGCTTTTGGTCTGACACAACATTATTTCTGTCTCTAGCAATAGGGAAGTTGCTTACAATACTGGATCTTATGTTTAGCTGCCAAATTGGAACCAAAAGAAGTCGTTTTATTGTACATATCAAATTACAACACTGCACAAATGAGACCACTATATGAGTGTATAAGAATGGAGGGCATTATCCATACCTTGGTTAATGAGCTAGTAGGAAATGAAATTCCAATGAATAAGCCAAAAATGATTCCGCAGCATACAGAGAGCATAAGCCTCATAGTTTCAGCTGATTTTAAGGAATTGGACCTGCAGAACATGCTTCAAGTGTTAGACAAACTATTATCATGGGACAGACAATAACATCACAAACTTGGTAGTATTTGTTATCACAAGAAAAGCTAAAATACCCGCGTCCAAAACTCCTCATGTTAAATACAGTATCTGAATTGATAAGTACAACCAAAGAAGCCAAAGCAGCTTTACTGAACCCCAAGTTTATTAGCTTTACTGAACCCCAAGTTAGTTGTTAGCAACCACCTTTCAGTAAAGAGAGAACATAACAATGGCACAAAGAACCTGAAATATCAAAAGAAAAGTATGATATGCTCAGCAATCACAAAGTTAAGATGCATCACCCACCAAAGCAATAAAAAAAAAAGAGCGAGCAAGCTTATGAGCTTCTCTTCTTTGGATTTCACAGATACAAAAACTTAGGTTCAAATTAGAAATAAACTACCTTGCCTCAAGCTCTTAGCATCTCATCATCCTCCACAGCACCCAAATTCAAAGAGTAATTCTTAACCAATAAACAACTGCTGAAAAATTTCCCCGTACACTAGATTGCCTCTGTGCTAAAACCTTAAATGTCAGCAAAGACCAAACGAGTGCCTAACGTAACTATACAATCCACAAAGTAGCTAGAAAATTGGTCATGTGACTGGCTTTTGACTATAGTAGCTTGAATGGGGTGGGGGGGGGGGGGGGGGGGGGGGGGGGGGGGGGGGGGGGGGGGGGGGGGGGGGGGGAGAGTCCTTCCCCCCCCCCCCCCCCCCCCCAGATCAAGCACTAGGCTAATTTCAATTTCTCAATTCTGTGTCCCCAAATACAAGCCACTGTGTGTCTTCTTTGACTAATTCCTCACATTAAGGCTATTCAACAAATTCACCCATCTTTCAAAACAAATAGCAGGAATTGATTTCTCGAACGGTCAATCAACTAAAAGATATTATTTCAGAACAAAATGACCTTTCGAAATAATAACTATGAGTGACCGTTCAAGAAACCAACTCAGTACGTATAACTTAAATAATATATTCTCCTCTGCACAATTCATCTCCTAAACAGACAAACAAATTTAATTGTCATACCAAAGTTCCCATCAATACTAGATACAAAAGCACAAAACAAAAATAAAAACTAACTCTTGCCAGCTAAACAGATATAATCCATAAAGATTATACCTTTTAAACATATAAATGCCAAAGACACAACTTTTTCAGAAAATTACCTGTAAATAAGCAAACCCCAGAAAAATCTTGAAGAGAAGCAACAAATAGAACCCCAGTTTCTTGATTTTCAGAGGGGAAAAGAAACCCCACTTGGATTTAGCTTACAACAGCAAATGTTAGCTAATATTAACCTTGTGGGTATCTATAAATAGCTATAACTGAACCAAACAGAAGCAAGAAAAACCTTTGAAAAGGGAGAAGAAAATTCGTGACGCAGTAAGCACAAAACTTGTGTTTTAATGACAGGAAAAAAGGAAGGGGAAAAGTAGAAGCACAAAAGAGGTAGAATAGCTTTTGGTTACTCTTTTTTTTTTCTATTCAACAAGTATGTTTAAGGTTGGAGTTTTAGTTTATCTACAAATTACTAGTAGTTAAATAATATGGGAGAAGCATTTAATATTGTTGACTATGCTAAGTAACTGTTTAATTTGAGTCCTAAATTGGGCACTTTTTTCCCAGAGTTTTAAATTAAAATACTAATTTCCAGATGATGATGTGTCAGGTTCTAATTTGGTGTCGGCCTTTTAATTTGCCGATGTGGATGAAGAAAAGGTACTTCTATTGGCTGATTATTTATTTGGGCAAATTGCATCTATATATCTATCTATCAATCTATCTATATCTATACTATATTAAAAGTGTAACATCCTTAAAAATTTAGAAATGTTGTTTGAACTTTTTATTTTTCATTAAAAGAACAAAATAAATATTAAATTTAATAAACATAATAAAAATTAAATGAAGAAAATTTCCTTAAATTCCTCCACAAAAAATTATTTTCCAACTAAAATAGGCTTGATCCAGAAAGATATCGTATTATAATTAAATTTCTATATGAAGAATCTTTTTTCAACTAAAATAGGTTTGATCCAGAAAGATATTGTATTATAATTAAATTTCTATATGAAGAATCTTTTTTCAACTAAAATAGATTTGATAGAAAAAATAATTTAAAAACCTTTCCAAATAATAGCTAAAAAGTCAAACAAAAAAAAGTACCAAAAAAATAGTCAGAAAACGTCAAAAAAATTGTAAAAGAAAAGATCTAAAAGAACCCAAAAAGGTTTTTTTCTTTTTTAAAGGGAATTTTCTTCCAAAATAATAAGCAAAAAAGTTTCAACAAGTCCAACAACATGGGTAAAAAAATTCAAAAAATAATTTTAAAAGTAGACAAAAAAATTACATTAAAAAAAATCAAAAACAAAGAAAATGCAAAAAAACTCCAAAAAATAAACAAAACTAAAATACTTGATTAAAAAAATAGCCAAAAATTTAAAATGTCACAAAAAATAGGCAAAAGAAAAATTCAAAAAACGTCCCCCAAAAAAAGGGGTTTCAAAAAAAGGCAAAAAAAGGTTATAAAAAAATCCCCCAAAAATGATTTTAAAATAGGCAAAAAAAAAAGTGGCCAAAAAACGTTAAGAAAAAAAGGTCCAAGAAAAAGGTAAAAAAAAAAAAAGAGTCAAAAAACGATTTTAAAAATAGGCAATATATAACGCAAAAGAATGTCCACTAACAAAAATGTCATTTATTATTTTTTAAAATAATTACTATCTTAATATTTAATACAAAATTTGAGATACTATATTATATTCCTATTTGAAGGCTAAAAATTATATTAATCCTAAACGTATAAGAAAAATACTTCAAATAAAATTATATTTTCATCTTTCTTCAATTATTATATTATTATTTTAACAATATTAAATATTTATTATAATAAACACATAAATTAAATGAAGAAGATTTTATCAAATTCTTTTTCTAATTAAAATAGACTCGATTAAAAATCGAATAGTTAAAAATTTACAAAAATCCCAAAAAATAGGTGGAAAAAATTCAAAAAAACATCCCCAGAAAATGGTTTAAAAAATAGTCAAAAAAAAGGTCCCAGAAAAGGGTTTAAAGATAGGCAAAAAAATTGTCCAAAAAAGTCAAAAAAAATGAAAAAAAGAAGTCCAAAAAAAGACAAAATTATTAGTCAAAAAATGATTTTTAAAATAGGGGGGAAAACCCGTAAAAAAAGTCAAAAGAATAGTAAATCCAAAAAGAGTCTCAAAAAATAGGCAAAAGGATATCCACTAAAAAAAATGTCATTTACGATTTTTAAAATAATTATTATTTAATTAATATCCAAATATATAATATACATTTGACATAATATATTTCATTTTCTATTTGAAGTCTAAAAATCATATTGTATGAGCTTAAATTGATGAGTACAGAATCTCATGTTCTTACTTTTCAGTTTTCTTCTTCCGGTAAGTCTTTCACCTTATTTGACTCTCATTAATTGATATAATAATATTGTAATTTGTAATTATCATTGTTTCTTTCTATCTTATGTTATATTATCGGGGATAAATATAGTTTGTACTAGTTACCAGGTTTACAAATTATGTTTATTATCCCTCATTGTTTTTCTCTATAATAATCTTACACATGTAAGGTTTGGTATTACCTTAATTTAATTTAAAACATGAGAAGTTTTATTATTACCTTAATTTAATTTAAAACATGAATAATTAAAAAAAATGTGTACTCTTATGACAATATTAAGATTATGAACATCGGATGAATAATTAGAAAAAATGTGTACTCTTATAACAATATTAAGGATTTTTCAAATATTTATAGTATTCAATTTAATAATATTGACGTGACACGCACGTGCAACGCAAGTATACTAAACTAGTATATATATATATATATATATATATATATAAAGTAAAAATTTTACAAAAAAAAGTAGTTCATATTTTATTTACATGAGGAAAAAGGATAAAAAAAATGTCTTTGTACTATCAGAAAGAATAAAAAATGTCTTTTGTTTATACTCTGGGTCATTTATGCTCTTGTACTATTAGAAATGGGTCAAAAATGTCCTTATACTAATAGAATAGGGTCAAAAAATGTCCTTCATTTATAGTTTGGTCCAAAAATGCTCTTATTGTCAATACTTTGGTCCAAAAAATCCCTTACGGTTATTTAATAGGTCAAAAATGTCATTTTTCAAATAAATTTATTATTTAGTTTATTTTTAAACACCTGATTTTTCTTACAGTATTTTTTTTAATTAGTAAATATTTATCCTACTTCAATTCGAGAAACAAAATTTAAAAATATTTTTTTCTTTATTATAATTACTATTTTTATTGCTATCTAAATAAAAATTAATGTTTGGTTTACTATGATCTTATATTTATGACATATATTATTTGCTACAGGGGTACCATATTCTGTTTTAATTGATAAAATGAGATTAAGAAAGTAATTATTTTCTTACATTTTTATTAGTTAATGTGATTTAAAAAAAATAAAATAAGAAAAGAATTCTTTAAAAATAATATTTTTATTAGGAATACAATATGTTTAAAAATAAAATAAATAATAAATTTATTTTTAAAATGGCATTTTTGACCTATTAAATAACAATAAGGGAATTTTTTAACCAAAGTATTGACAGTAAGGGCATTTTTGACCCTATTAGGTTAGTATAAGGGCATTGTTGACCCATTTCTGATAGTACAAGGGCATAAATGGTCCAAAGTATACACGAAGGATATTTTTTATCCTTTCTGATAGTACAAGGACATTTTGACCATTTTCCCTTTACATAATAAAAAATAGGGTAACTTACATAAACCCCATAGCATTAAGAGAAAATTTCAATTTATCCCGATCCTTTTCAAATTTATAAAAATCCCTTAAAATAAGTCTTAGGCGGATTCATTTGCCGGAAACTAGATTCATAGGTGATGATTCATCATATATAGTTTCAATTACAATATAAATGGAAAGTAGCGTAGTTTCAGCTTCCAATCCCTTAAAATTTGCTAAATAAATCCTAATCAAATTCTCAAAAAAGGGCAATAATATGTTACAAAAATTCAAATTGGTTAGATCTTCGACCTTTAACCAAAAGTGAAGGTTACTGTAAAAAATCCACACATTTCTTTTTTTCTTCTTGTTTTCCCTTTTTTCTCAACAGACTAGGCCTCACACATCATCTTCTTTCATCTTCTCATGCCCAGAATGTACAACAGCAGCAATGGCACCCAACAACCACAAACGATACCAACATCCCTTGTCCTTAAAGTCAGGTGTTTTTATCTTACTCCTCATTCGTCCTTGCCTTGAGAAGCAGACAGATGAGATTCATTCAAATTTATTCGTTTGGTATGATTTTCAGCTGGTTAGGAACCTTTATCTTCTTTCGGAGATAGTAGAAGACTACATCAATGTGCTGCACAGTGAAACAAATGAAAACCAATAATAATCTGTGTTAGATACATATAAAAACACATGACTATGAGTCATCTATGTGTAAAGGATATGAATCATGTATAATTAAAAACACATGACTATGAATCACCTATGTGTAAAGGATATGAATCAGTTATATTTAAACATACATGACTATAAATCACGTAAGTGTAAAAGATATGGATCAGGTGTATAAAAAATACATGACTATGAATCACGTATGTGTAAAAGATATGAATCAGGTGTATTTAAATACACATGACTATGAATCACGTATGTTTAAAAGATATGAATCAGGTGTATTTATATACACATGACTATGAATCACCTATGTATAAAGGATATGAATCAGGTAAAATTAAAATCACATAACTATGAATCACCTATGTGTAAAGGATATGAATCAGGTATATTTAAAAACACATGACTATGAATTACCTATGTGTAAAAGATATGAATCATGTGTATAAAAAAACACATGATTATGAATCACATATGTGTAAAAGATATGAATCAGGTGTATTTATATACACATGACTATGAATCACCTATGTATAAAGGATATGAATCAAGTATATTTAAAAACACATGATTATGAATCACTTATGTGTAAAAGATATATTGGGAGTATGCTTTTTCAGTACTTCTATATATTTGCTTGTCTTCAACAATTAGTAGTGTTCTTGTTCTTGGCAGTGGTTTGGCTTGGGAATTTATTGATGATTCATCTTTTGGGAACAACTAGAAGATCGACTATTTGCGAAATGCCCAAACTAAAAGATAGATAAGAAGTCATTGTTGACCTTGATGAAAAACAAAATCAGAAAGAAAGATGAAAAAAATGAAATCTTTTAGTTTGGTTCATATGATGATGAACAAACACGATGAGGCACGAGAAACGGAGATGAGAATATATATGAGTCTTGATAGAATTCAAAGATAATGAGGTATTTTTTGAAAATGAAAATTGTAAAAATAAGCATGTGAATTTAGGCAAAACTTAAGGAGAAATTTTAGTCTGACAGAAAGTTTGTGGAATATAAAGAGTCATGTATCATTAATTTGGAGAGAGAATAGGAAAATAAGGGATTTTGAAATTTTTTTGTAAGTGTTGAGACTTTTAGAGATTATTAAATCATAAGTTGTGTATTTATGTAAAAATTCCTAAAACAATAGCCCAAATCAGCGAAACTATACATGACTATACAATATAGTTATAGAAAGTATACACTGCTATACAATGCATATTACTTATACATGAGCTATACACTAAATATACATTATGATACATAAATGTACACTGACTATACATGCCTATACAACGAGGGATGAATGTCCAAAATTGTAACAATTAGCCAAAGGTCAACCGAATGACTACTTTTCGTAATTAAAAAAAAGTGAGTAATTTTTTTGTGTAAATAATTTTTCTCAGTAGCTTGTGGGTGTAATTATCCCTATTTATTTATTTTATATGTTTCCACAAATATTTTTCTTTTTCAAGGTGGAAAGGAATATTTGTATATTAGAAGAGCACTATATCTGTTCAGTCAAATAATTATTTATTGACAAAAAATGTCTTATTTTTTAAAAATTTTAGTTTGTAAATATATGTTTTGACAAATTAAGAAAATGATATTTGAATTCACTTGGAAATTTTATATATTGGCCATCTTTCTCAACTTTCACCTTGATGATTAAGATTTAATACTCCATATTCTAATTCTTGAAATTATAACTAAAAAAAAAAAGTTGACCAAAGGGGTACCATTTATATCACTATGTGCCAAATTATAGAATTTTCTAGTAATACAAACTGAGTTGGAAGAAATGTCAATATTTATGCTAAAAACATACCTAAACTTAGATCTTTTAACTTCTGAGCCAAGGTTTCAATGTTGTACTTTTTTTGATGAACAATCAATAAATATTTATATATGAATGTGGTAACATGATTTTGATAGTAAAATGATTACTGCCCTATTAATTAGGTAAAGAAAAATAGATACATATTAGGTAACTAATACCTTGTATAGCAACTTCACCTTGTCTTTTCTTCTAAAAGGAAGATATATATTTTAGAGAAATTTAGGTAAACTATAAAATTATATTAACTATTAAGGATCATTTGATATGCGAGATAAAAATAATTAAATATTCAACTCATGAGATATTTTTATTTATTCCATCCCATATACTAAACAATCGCTTAAGTTATAAAACTTTAAAGAATATATATATATCAATTGGTGGGGTTTAGAAGCTTGAATGGCCATTTAACTTTGCCAAGTTAGCTTTTATGACCGATTATTATATTTTTGCAAATATTATTTTTGATACCTATTTAATGACCTGACAACTATTAATTTTTAGAAAAAATATTTTAAAATTTTAAAATCAATATTTAATTATTGAGTTTCAGTCAATTTTTTTGTTATTATCTAATATCTTCTTGTTCTTTAATTTATTTTGTTTTTCTTGGTATTCTTCATTAATAAGATTTAATAAGGTGTTATCTTAATTAAATGTGAATACTTTAGATATGCTACTATTCAAATAGTCAAATTTGGGTTTTCTATAACTGATTTTATCATCTTATCTTGAAAATTCTGTAAGAAAAAAATATCTTTTTCATTATTCTTCATTAATTGAATTATTAAGGCATTGTTTTAAATATAACTATTTTAGAAATATTATCGAGACATAGTTAAATTAGTGTTTTATGTAACTAACTGATATATCTTATTTTATACTTATTGTAATACCCCACAATTCTATTCATACGATCCGAATTTTTTCATCGTGAGTATGTAGGCTTGAACCTAGTGAGACTTACATGTACCTATATTTAAGGCTCATTCCTATATGTATGAAGAGTATTAGAAGTGAATTAGGTTCACAAGAGACCCCCAATACTTAGTTGAGTTCAAAACTTTCCTATCGATTGAGTTTTTTGCATTAGATTATGCAAGGGTCAACTTTAAATGATCATAACTCTTATCACACAGAAAATTAGATGTCCATGACCTACCAAATGAAAGCTCTTTGAATTAGCTTTCCAACGCAACTGATTTCACCTCATTTGGAGTTCAAAGTCAAAAGTTATGGTCATTTTACTGTAGATTACAAGAACAGAGTTGGACATACAAAATCTATTATGGGTCGTGGATTAAAGTACGACCCGTACTGTTCACTCGTGAAAAAAGTCCTGAAAAATCAATTTTTAGCCCCAGACTTCACGAATCCATCTACGGGTCGTAGAAACTTCTACGGGTACATTGGGCTCGTGGATCGATCCAGTAACTCCAAAATTTGTCGAAAAGCATACAGACGGGTTCCTATGGGCCGTGGAATCTTCTACGGGCCGTAAATGGGCCCGTGGACGACTTTGACAACTTTTTAAGAAAGATTATTTTGGTCTTTTCCCACCTTTTTAAAGCCTAAACTCGATGCTTTTACACCTATACAAGCCCCTAAACATAACTAATAAGTATATTTACGGTCAAAACCTATTCCAAGACTTTAAACAAGGTTCCAAGAAGAGAAAAACTAGGGTTTCAAGAGAATCAAGAGTGTTCTTCAAATATCTGAATTTCCAGGCATGTAAGGCTACTCATAGTGTAGGATTGAGTTCATCCACGCGCCCCACACATTGATTTCTTGTAATTGAGTTCGAGTAGAGTTTTATCCTAATTCTTCAGTTATCTATTGTCCTATTGAGTTTCTTTGTACATAAAAATATAGTGATGATGTTCATGAGGTTGGTATTCGATTGGATGCATGTTCATGTCTTTATTCACATGAACCCTAATTGAAGATTTTACTTGATTTTATGCATTATTTTGAACATAGATTGATGGTTATATTGAGTGTGTCAAACACAGATGATTTTTTTAGCACATTTTACTGTGTCTGCATGAATATGAGTTTTGAGCATAAACATTGATTTGAGAATTGATTTGAGAAATTAAGAGTCTTGATGATGGGTAAATATTTTTGAAACATATTTTTAAAGAAAACACTTAATGTTTTGAGGAAGCATTTTGATAATGATGTAAATGATTTTTAAAATATATCTATTGATGGTTGATGACAATGATGATGTTTGAGATGATCTAGATGTTAAATTAAAGTCCAATGAGACTTGATGAGATGTTTTTTTGAATTATCTATTTACTTGATAGATATGAGTACATGTGTTTGGGAGTAGTATTGAGCATCGAGTTAGGTAAGAGTTAACACCCAAAATTACGTTGCTTGCGTAGGATAGTTGTGCAGTTAACTATAGCAACTCCTGTCCCAAAAAGATAGACGGGGATGATGGATCCATAAGGTATAGTTGAGCATACCTTGGCAAGTAATGGACAGGCGAGCAACGACGCCACAATCATTGTGCATCACCAATAATGGTGGTGGGATGTTCTCGGTTAGAGAGACTCCCTAATTTTGCATAATTAATTTGACATGAGTTACATGCTAGATGTAACGACCCAAATTTTTTTGAACTATGTAATGGTTGGTCAAGGTTAGTGTTGGATACATCATGATTGAACTTTGGTAGTCAGGGGTTATATTTAACTGGTCGGATTCAAAGGAATTATCTTGGTGAAAGGTTGTAAGGCCGTTTAGGCAATACAAACTTTGAAGAGCCATATCTTGTGGTACGAGATGAACTATATGGGCTATTATATATCAAATCGAATCTCTTCGAGTTATCATTGCAATAAAATTGATTTCACTCAATTTGTAGTTCGAATGTGGAAGTTATGGCCCCTACAGTGAGACTGCCCGTATTCAAAAGTATGCTGAAAAAGGATTCGGGATGGAGTCTAAGTGAGGGACCACCTAAGTGAGGGACCACCTAAGTGAGGGACCACCTAAGTGAGGGACCACAGATCATTTGGTGGTTCACGGTCCGTGGTGTGTCCTGTGGGTTGATCCAGTGGGCTCCCTTGGAGGTGGGATCAAGCTTTGGACCAAGTGGAACTCCACGGACCACTTCACGGCCCGTGTGAGCCTTCACGGTTCGTGAGGAGTCCCATGAAGTGATCCAGAGAGTTGGCCAAGGCTCGGGGCTGGACTCCGGACCAAGTGATGCTCCACGGACCAATACACAGTTTGTGTGCAGCTACACGGTCTATGAGTCCCCTCGTGAGTTGGTCCAGAAAGTCCCTCGAGAGTTCAAGCCGAAGCCGAGACCAAGTGATGTCTCACGGACAGGTTCATAGTTCGTGAGCCTCTGGACGACCCCTGGACAACTTCCATGAGGCCCTATTTTCTGTAATCCTATCTGTTTTATTGGTGATTAATTCATAATTTAGTTTAATCCTATGCCCCTTTTAGACTTTCTAAGGTCTCCTAATACCCCTAAATCAAACCCTAATCCCCTTTCATTCATTCTAACACTCTTCAATCCTCACCAAAATTCTCTCAATCCTCTTGACCTTCATTGATGAAAGCTTGAAGAAATT
>JBCEWC010006202.1:0-23476 GCA_038996855.1 Solanum aculeatissimum
CGTTTCACCTTCCGTCTGGGATCACTTAGCTTCCTGGGCTTCGTACGTTCAGGGTCGACTCACTGTGATGTTTAACGACACACATAACGGTCTGTGTAAATGCACACGGCCCGTCTATTGGTCCGTCTGGATTGCCTTGGCCTATTTTTCATACAGCAACTTGGCTCACCTTCTGTGATGTTTGACGCCACTGTAGACGGCTTGTTAAACGTTCAACGGTCCGTCAACCCTTCCGTGTAATCTCACTTAGCTTCAAATCTGAACCAGCTGCTTGGCCAGCATTCTGTTGTGTTTAACGGTTCAGTACACGGCCCGTTGACATGTAGACGGGCCGTCGATCCTCTCGTTTAATGACACTTAGCCTATTTTTGCTGCTTCCCTGCACAGGCCCTCTCTGTTATGTTTAACGGTCAGTCCCACGGCCCGTTAAACATTAAACGGTCTGTGAGACTGTCCGTTTGGGCACACTTTGAAAAATCTTATCATTGTGGTGTACACTAATTTTGAATGCATCTTGAATGGTTAATGATCATTATAAGTCTCCATTATATGTCCATGTTCAAGAGAATTACATTGGTTAAGGTTTGCTTAAGAACCTTTGGAAGAGTCAATTTTAACTAGTCATATCTCTTAGCACAAAAAGAATTTGATGATCTATAATCTATCAAATTGAATGTTTTTGAGTTAGCTTTCCAACGCAACTAGTTTCACTTGATTTTGATTTCGGATGAGGAAGTTATGCCTATTTTCATAAAGGGCATATGTGCAGGGATTTTGTTGAGTTTTTGGCTAAGGCATGCTATCAGGAGACCCTATACGGGTCGTGAAGCCTTGTATGGTTCGTGTGGGGGTCTCTTGGTCCTCAATAAGGGTTGTGGTGAAGTGTTTCGTGAAGGTCTCATCCTTAGAAATGGTTCTTAGTATAAGGTTAACGTTCTAGAACTCGCGTCAATTAGATGGAAGCCCTCATGGCCCGTTTAACGCTTGATGATCCGTGCAGCCTTCCGTGGGAACTAGAATTAGCTGGAATTTTGGCCAAGTGAAGGACCACGGACTAGTACACGGTCCGTAAGCCACTGCATGAACCGTTTGGCCACTTGACGGCCACCTGGACTCTTTTTTATTCCATTTCATTAATGGCTTATTTGTAATTTTGGTGATTTCCTAAGGTTGTTTTAGACTTCCTAAGCCCTCCTAATCTTTTAAACTGACCTATACTCCTCCATTCTCATTCAATTCAATTCATTACACTTAAAAATTCAAATACTCTCTTCTAAAAGTTCCTCTCAAGTGAGGCTTGAAGATTAAACTTGAGAATTCAAAGGGGCCTTTTTTCAATCAATTTCTTCTTCATTCTTCTTGGTCATCAAAGGTATATGAGAATTTATTCATGGCTCCTTTCAACCATGAAACCCCAAATATTTTCTTCACTTGATTTTATGAAATTGAGCTTACTTTAAATATGGATTTTTAAAATTATTGTTGATTTGATTAAATTGAGTTATGGTAATTGATGATTCTAACATGATTTAAGTCCTATTATATTGAATTGCATGGAATTTATGAAGGTTTGCATGTGCATGTCCCTTTAAACTTTGAACCTATTCATGTGTAGCCTAAATTATGTTTTAATTGTGGATCTCCTTATGATTTAAGAATGAATTTACCTTGTTATGCACTTTTAAATATGAATCTCTATTGCTCATGCCATTTCTCTTATCATTCATAGAATATGCATACATGAGCATTGAATTTCATGAAGATTATGAAGTGGATTAACCTAAATTATGTTTACGAATATGATTTTGATAAGGATATGATTATGACAAGAATGTGATCACATAAATATCTATGATTATGGCTCCTTGATAAATTATGGGTGTTTACACCAATATGATTATGAATGTTTGAGCTACTCTTATGCATTGAAAATATGACATGAAGTATGATTTGACTTTTTAGCCTAAGTATGCATGATTATGAAGAATGTTTGGATTTTAAGCCCAAGTATGCATGAACGAGATTTGAAAGACTTGTCTCCTTTTTTAAGAAGCATATATATGTATATGTATTCCCGTGGGATGATGACTTAGCACCGAATGAGATTGGGAGTGGGGGCTCGACCTAAGGGGTCCTTATGTATAGTCTCCTTTCTCATAACTATGTGTCAAACATAGGTTTTATTCCCCTTTTTAGGGATGGTTATTTCCCCCTTTGAGGGGTGGTTATTCCCCTCTTTGAAGGATGGCTATTCCCTTTTTTAGGAATGGTTTATTCCCCTCTTTGAGGGACGGGGATCGCCTTTGGCAAGTGACCTACCCTTTTGTTTTGGTGTAGGGTGAACATCGGAGATTTCAAGTAGTAGCTCGCTTGGTATTATATGTCGGTTACGGTTCCATCCCCGATATGTTAAGTACTATAGCATTCATGCATCATGTATTCCATGGCATATTGATATCTTATTTTTCCTTATATATATACTTCTTCCTATATGTGTGTTTTGTCATCTAACATTGATTTTCAGGTTAATATGTTCATGTGCATATGCATGCCCGCATACTTAGTACATTCAAACGTACTAACGCATACTCTTTTGCCTACATGATCTAACCATGTAGGGACCGGAAACTATCACCTTCTACCTCTTGACGGCTAGTTGATTGACTCAGAGTTGCTTATGGTGAGTCCTATCATCCAAGGACAAGGCGACTTCTATCTACTTATTATGATTATGATTTTTGTTTCTTTACTTGAGGGTGAGTCATAAACGTGTCTTAGCCCTCGATCCATTCTAGACTAGAGGCATTGTTGGACATCTTCTAGTCGTTCGTATGATTTATATTATGTGTATCCTTGAGATGCTATGACAAAGCACTATGTATGAATTATATGATTATGTGATATGAGATGTTATGGAAAGTCCTATGATATCCCCATAGCTTGAGTCCTCCTTACCTGTCCCTTAATTTTATGTGCTATGTATATCCCTATCCCTATGATATCCTCATAGTGTGAGTCCTACTTACCCTCCTCGTAGAATTATGTGTTAATGCATGTTTATATGCTTACGAATCGATGATATACAAATGTATACTATGAGGCTTGTTTGGGGACTCTCGAATTCCCATTCGTCGTGTCACTCCTAGGCGCTATTCCCAGGTCGTGACATTCAACCCCAATTTTTAATTGATTTTCATTGATGGATTCTTGATCACGAGAGGAACCATTTTATCTATAAATTTATAGATTTTGGACTCAATTTCCGATAGTAATTAAATCTTTGAATAATTTTGCCATTTTTCTCGAATTGCTTGATTTTGGTATCATTATCTTTAAATTATGATTGTAAATTCATTTCAATAGATTGTGGTGCATTGGATTCGATTTGTAAGGGAAAGTCACTCTTGCTGGATTGATTGTTTGGATAAATTCGAGGCAAGTGGATTCTAAACCTTGTTGAGTTTAATTGAACTTGATATTTTTCTTTCTTTATGAAATTGGAGATTAGTGAAATGTGTTAGCGATTATGACTGGGTAGTGGGGATGTTGAGGTGATGTCATGTATGAATTGATTCGTGAATTGATGCTTACTTTTTATTGAACAAGACTTGTGAGTTGATATTTTTAATTGAGCTTGTAACGTCAATTGTTGTGCATGTTGATCTAATTGTTGAGCTTTGATTCATGTTACATGGAAATGTTTCTTGAAGTACTTTATGTGAAATGTCGAGTTGGTTGTATATTCTAGCAATTGTTGGAAATTCTTGAACTAAATGCTTGAGAAATATGGACTCAATGATGAATAGTCCTAAATTTTTATGACAAAAAGATTATTAAAAAGCTTGATCTATGATATGATGTGATTATTATGTAATGTTTTGATGATGACATAAGTGTTGAAAGAACGACGAAAATGCTTGTTGATTATTGAATAAATGATTTATGTGGACATCTTGCATATGCTTATACTTGTGAAAGTGATTATTGTGTTGCGATGATATATATTTGTTTGATGTCCCATTGATGATGAAAAGCTGAAGGAAAATCGCTCCTGCTAGAAAAAGAAGAGAAAAGTCGAAGGAAAATGATTCTGGCTAGAAAAAGAAAAGAAAAGAAAAGTCAAAGGAAAATGGTTCTGTTAGAAAAAGAGAGAAAAAAAGAAGAGAAGAGCCGAAGGAAAATAGTTCCGACTAGATATGAAAGTAAATGTCGAAGGTAAATAGTTCAGGCGAATACATGGTCCATGTGTGGCCCCCATGGATTTCGATCTGATTATATCAGTAAATGTGTATCGTGGGACAGACACGCATCACGATTACTTGACATTTGCATTGTGTTGCTTGCATATCACGGCATTTCATTTCTTGTTTAAATGTGATAAAGGTACTAAGTGTGATGTGATGAATGACTTGGAGTGACTTGGAGTGATTCGAATTTGCCTTTGTTCAGTCATGTCTAAAATAGGAACAATGAGTTAGAAATTGGTTAGCACTATTTAATGTGACAACATGTGCCACAAATTTTTGGTAGAAGGCAAAAAGATCATAAAAGGAAGATAACTTCAATAGGATAAGGTTATTACCCGAAACATTCAAACAATCATAACCTATTCATTTTAAATCCGTTCACTATTAAACTATATTTTTGAAAAGTCCAAAAATGAATAGATTATGTATATGAAAGATTTAAGTCCATAATTTAACCAGTAGAGCCCAAAATCACAAAAATATGAAGCAATTTTTCGGGCAAAGAAATAATCAAAACTGTCGATTTTAAAAAATTCATATCTTACTCGTTTTTCATCCTTTCTTATTGTAATATGTTTTCAAAAAGCTCAAAACGAGTAGAATATGACAATATATATTTTGGGCCATAATTTTTGACAAGCAAATTTTAGAACGCAGTAAACAGAAGCAGATTTTCGTCTAAACATAGTAAAAAACTGTTAATCTTTAAAAATTCATCACTCGTTTTTAATCTATTTTTCTATCATGATATGTCTTCGAAAAGTCCTCAACGAGTAGATTATGAATACCAAAGATTTAGTCCATAAAATTTTAAAAAAAATTATGGCAAAACGTACCAAAATAGAAATTGCATTATTCGAAGTTGTAATACTTGGCTTAATTCAGGGAAACTAAACTTGTCAAAAAAATCCACCAACCAAAAAGATTCATCTTAAACACAAAATGATGATCTCAAGGCAATTAACATGACAAAAATTAAATCATTTAATCATGTTTTGATACCGTTTGTAGAAAAATTATGAAGCAAGAACAACAAGTTGTGTAGCTTTTTTATTCGCAGTGGTTGTTGTCATTGCTATCAAGTGAATTTGCCTCCTATCTTCTTTTGATTTCACTAGAAAAACAAAATTGATATCAACAAACTAAATACTCTTTGGAATGATAAATCTAGAAAATTAGAATTAATTTCTTTTCTCTGATTCACTTTTTCCCTCTTCTACTTTTTCTTTCTGACACGAAACTTGAAAAATCTTCCCCACACATAAGATTCCATGTCCCTTTAAAATAGGAGAACGCTTAAACAATTAAATAATTGTTCCCTCTCCTTTTTCAAAAAGAACTTGAACAGTTCTACCTTATAATTTAAAACCAAATTTATCATTTACTCGCTCGGGTAAGAATAAATCGGATCGGTTCACATTGGAAACCCATGATCCAAAAAATGAAAAAACTTACAAGCAAGTTGAAATAACATAAAAGAAAACGAGAAAAGGTTAATTTGACGTCATATACAACAAGGAGTATCTCGTTTTTCTTTCTTGTCTGTATTAAAATCAATGTAAGATTACCAAAATTAGAAGGCTTAGTCCACTCTCCCCATGGGGATATAGCAGCAAATATCAAACCTAATCTACACCGCAGAACCGACTTTTGTTTTCCAAATAGCAACGGCCTTCGGCACTGTACATTTGACAAAAACACTCTAAAAAGAAGCATCATAATTGGTGCCATCCTTCCAAGCATGTCTTGGGAGAAGTGCACCATGTTCACTCATACTGCCCCTCAACCTATAGAGGGCTGGTTTACTCCTTACAGTCCTCAAAGGACCTGATCTGTTGCCATGGCTTATTGTTAAGCCAGCCCCTCCACCTAGATAAAAGCTTGAAGCTGAAAACGGTCTGTTTTCAAACTCTTCAAGTGGACCAGAACTATAATCCATTGTCATGAAATTGGATGCTTGTCCATATGTTAATCTTGGTGTAATACCACCAGCATTCCACCAACTGCTATCAGAAGGGACACCTTTGAAATCTGAATCTGGCAAAGACGACTCTTTCTGGCTACATCCATCAGCACAAGTTTCATCATTGTCGTTATAGATGAGTTTGAGAGCTTGCACAACTTCTCCCATAAATGGCCTTTGAGTCACCTCTGGGTGCACGCACATTGAAGCAATAGCAGCCACCTTTGCCATATCATCAAAGTCATAGCTTCCAGCTAAAGAAGGATCCACCAGTTGCTCCAAACCTTCTCTAGTGGTCAGAAGAGGTCGTGCCCAGGTTACCAGGTTTTCTTGTCCAGGAGGTTGAGACATATCCACAGGTTTTCTTCCGGAGAGAAGCTCCAATAACACAACCCCATAACTATACACATCACTTTTAACAAGTAGGTGTCCCGTCATTGCATATTCAGGAGCAACATACCTGCAAACCCAGTAAATAGGGAATGTAAGCAACTGCTTCATACCACAAATTCAAGTGCAAATGTACACTTGGCAGCACAGAATAGAGTTGCAAATAAGGCGAGTATAAAGTTGGGTTACGTACAAAAGAACTAAAAATAAAGAATCAAAGGAAAAAAAAAAACAGAATATCTGTTGGGACAATTAAAGACGAATAAAACATGAAGCCTACGAGACTAACTTAAAAAAGTATCAATATGATTTCACAATATCTAGGAGTATTGACCACAGCCTGATGCATTGGAGAACAACTGGCTTGGGCTGAGGCAGTCATCCTCTTAGTAGGGTGACAGAATTTCAGGACATTGGCTGTGGATAATTATCCTAGCTAATAAAGCTCTAACCTTCACGGTTTATCTTTTCCCCTTTTGTTGTTGGAGCTCAATTCAGACAATGTGCAGAAAGTAGTCTCACACTATTTAATCGTTTTCTGTAACATCAACATCTTTATATCAGCACAAATTCCAAAATCAGTTTCACCAATTACACCTCCAGAACAGAGTCAAGTATCACTTGATAAAGGATTTCACACTTTTGTGTTAGTACACATGAAAACATCGTATAAATGATCCAATGGAAACCAATCAGAGCTTATAATGGTGATGCTTTAGTATCATACTTCTGTTCATTTTTTCTTCATTTTTCTCTAATGAGTATGCTTCACTAGCATACCACACATTCATTATACTCTTATTTGAGGGAATTGAGACCACTTGAAGATTAGTCATGATTAAGAGATATATACCCAAAAGTTCCCATGACTCGAGTAGATACGTGGTCACTTCCTTCGGTTGCTTCCCTTGCTAACCCAAAATCTGAAACCTTAGGGGTGAAGTCCTCTTCTAACAAAACATTGCTGGCTTTGAAATCACGATGAATTACACGAGGATTAGAATCCTCATGCAGATAAGCAAGTCCTCTTGCAGCACCAAGAGCAATTTTCAACCTCACATCCCAGTCAAGTGGCCCTTTTCTCCTGTCTTTTCCTGAAATATAGCAGTAGAGTTCTGTTAAGAAGAATCACAGGATAATATGTTTTACTTGCACCAAGGCACAGAGACAATTTTTTTAAAAAAAAATTAAGGCACAAAGACATTTTTATGCTTCTAGTTGGTAGAATGGTGAAGCATTTTGGAACAATTTTACAGTTGATTGAAAATAAGACCACTTAACTTCTTCACATTGGCAAATTACTCTATGTACCTATTCTGGTAGTGACAATCAACCAGGAAATAAGAGGAAACAAAGTCCCACCAGTGCGGGTGGAGTTCTTCGCCATTGTTCTTGGGTGCAGAATAAAAGAAGGAACAGAAACGCAACATGTAAGAGAAAAAGGTAGCTAGGACCACAGCAGAAACTGCAGACAAAAGAAACAAGAAAAAGAAGAAAAGAAAGCAAAGGAAACCGGTCCTGGGAAGGGGGAAGGAGCTGCACTGGCTTAAAACTAAGAGAAGGAAAAACAAGGATAAGGTGCATACAACGCCTTCCCAGAAGTCAAAAGACTTGCCACAGAACTAAGTTCAAAGCGTAAAGCTCTGTCCTTGGCAAACCTCATATAGAGAATTCACTTAATATGTCTCAAGAAACATGGCACTGGCATTAGCAATAGAAAGGAAATGAGCGGTCAAAGAAGCACAAATGGCCTGCCATAATTCTTTCACATAGGATGACTAAGTTATAAATGTGCTCTGGAATGCAAGATTATTATTAGTGATGAAGACGAACTTTGAACCTGAAAGGAATTTCAGCAAAACTTTTTATAGGTACAAAAGTAAGGAATATAAAGAGTATACCATGCAAATGAGACTCCACACTACCGTTCCGAACAATTTCGTACACCAAGCTGCGAGTCCGCTCTTCACTGCATATACCAATTAATTTCACCAGGTTACGGTGATGCAACCGGCTTAGCATCTCAACTTCAGCAATGAATTCACGATCTCCATTCTGGTTATTATCCCTAGTAAGTACTTTCACAGCAACTTCTGTTCTATCTTCTAAGATACCATGATAAACACGTCCAAATCCTCCTTCACCTAAAACCCTTTTTAAACTAAACTTGTCAGTTGCCTTCTCAAGCTCTGCAAGTGTAAATGTTTTGACAGAAAGGATAGAAGCAGGCATAGCAGAAATGAGGGAAATCGATGTTGAGCTAGCTGGGCTACTTGATATTGTCGACCCGATTCCTGCAAACCAAATATGGGTATTCATTTGATCTTCATGACGTACAGAATTGAGAAGCTTAAAAAAAGTCTATAGTACAGATTAGTGTATTATTAACAGCAGAAGATGACAAAATGGAATGTTTTTTCTTTTATACATACATCATCATATCATCATCATATTATATCATATGAACAAAAAAGTTAGAAAGCTGAAATACCAAAATACCCCTATAAAGTTTGAGTTACTACAATAATACCATTAATATATAAATATATTATTATTATTATTATTAAATAGTAAAGTCAAGATGTTGTTTATATTTTAATAAATACCCCTATAAAGGGGAGTTACTACAATAATACCATTATTATATAAATATATATTATTGTTATTATTATTAAATAGTAAAGTTAAGATGTTGTCTATATTTTAATATATACTGTTAATCCAAACTCTTCATATGACTATATAGTGAAACTGCACCTAACATAATTACACGATAATTAATTGGTCATATTCCTATTTAATATTTAACCATTTTAGGATTAAAAAGACACCCATATTCATGATCTGGACCTCTTTCTATTCCCTATTAATGGTCATTAAATATTTTTACTTATGATGAAAGGATTAAGGGAGCTTTATGACTTTGAAATTCCACCATGAGTGAGCAAGCAAAATTGTTCATGAATGTATTTTCTTGGCTATTTTTCGGTGGTTTCCTTTGCAATTTTGCTTTATTTTCCTCCATCAACCCAAACATCATGATTCGTGAAGGAAAAAGAAGACTAAAGAAAATTGATGGTATGTATATAGTTTGTTTAGATTATTACTTTAGGGTAACTTCAATGGTGATTGTGATCACATAGATAATTAACAAAATATATATATCTAATTTTTTTTTGATTTTATCCTTTATGTTATCATTTCTAATTGCAAAGTGAAAATGAAATAGAACATGAGTTCAAATAGATATTTTTAGTATAAAAACCCTACATACTATTTACACATCATATTCTGCATTCATTCACTTAAAAAGTAATTGATATTTTTGATATATATATCTAATATATTAATATTTCAAATATATCATAGTACTAATACTATTATGTGTTGTAATATTAGTCTAAAATTATTTAAATGATTTTAATATATTTATACTAATTAGCCTTAGATACACGTGCAACGCACGTGTCCAAAAACGAGTTAGAGAAAAAGTAATGGGGTAAATTAGACATTTCAAAAGTAACATATCTGCTTCTTCAAAGTAATATCCCACCTTCAAAGGTCACTGATGAGTAATTTAAAAAAAGGAAACAAGTACCTACCCTTGCCAGGTCTCTTGTGCATAGATGATATAAACACTGGACCAACAGCAGTTGATGGTCGGCTATTCCTCCTGCACTTTAAGACGACAACCAGTGCACCACAGCATACCACCAAGAGTACTAATGCTGATGAAGCAATGAGAAAAATGACTCGGGGATTCATTTTCTGAGTCTTGTTTACAAAGTCAGCAGTAATAGGGAATTGTTGATTGACAGCACTTCCAGTTGGAGCATTACCAGAATCAATGCCAGACGGTGGAGAAGAAGGCAGCCCTGGAATAACTTATTTAGATTATATTGTACCATAACTCCATAAGTGAAAAGGAAAATAACAATAAACAGTTTACGTTATACCTGGATACATAATGTGCACCACTTCATAATCCCCAAACATCGTTCTATTGAGAGGCACCTTCTTTTTCCAGAATCTTTCATAGATCAGCATAGCTGTGATGTTATCAAACTTCTCCCCAAGGGGAACCAAGTTAATATCAACAATTGTTCTTTCTTGATTTTGATTATCAGCACTAGCTCCAACTACAACAACTTGACTTGGACCTAGATAGGTGCCTTCTGCAACCTCAATACCCAGATCTCTAACCACAGGAAATATAGAATAAAGCGACTTGTCTAAGAGAAGTCTGACTTTCATTGGAAACACACAAGTACAAGGTATAACAAAAGGAACAGAAGCAAATGGCTCTGCACAGACCTGGCCACAACCTGAAAATTTGTTAAGAATATTCAACGTCAGATATCGTGAATGAGGAACATAACTCTAGGATAAACAATCTACAGGATTTAGATTACCAAGTAAAGTGTGTCAGTGATGATTTGAATTAATTTCCCATACAAAAAGGGAAAGGAGGGTGGAAATTATAAACAAATAAAGCTGTACTATCCTTTGTAGTCTATTATGCTGTTAAGGAACTTGTTGATAGTTAATATGTAGCAAACAAACATAAATAGAGCATTCCTTTCACAACCAATACATAAATTCAAATGAAATCTAAATCTTTTTCTGTTTAGCTATTTAGCAAACTCAATCATGTGATTATTGCTAAATTCAACTGTTTTGACCTAATTAATTTTAACAGTTTTCTACACCAAACTCAGAAAGATAATGAAGGCAGGAAATCATAATAAAGAAGTAAATAAACACGACATAAAAGCACTAACATTTATTTTTTTCCTTCCTTGTCAACTTGTTTTTCTTCCTTTTTTATGATGGTATTTTTTGTGCTAGCTTGCATGTACCTTAACTATTTTACCAAGTACTGGTTACCTCCTACCACCATGGGCGCTACCAACATGGGTGCATGATAACTTTGCCCCCAGGTTTAAGCGGATGGGAAAACATCTTTGTTGGATTTCAACCCTGACCTCCTATCATTTTCACCCACTTCATTCACCCTAAGTCGCACCCTTGGATATCCAAGACTTTTTTTCCTCCAAGTAGAAAGGAACAAACATGCACTATGTGTAATCACATACAAGATAGGTTTTGCGGCAACTTTTTTCTAGCACTTGAAACCAACTATTTTAAAATTAATACTCATATCTTATCCTTCACTTTCAAGTTTTGCATGATTCTCTCAATTGTAACGGAGCAGTGACAGAAGACTCCAATTTCATTTAAGTTCCTCATGTTCATTGAAGGATGCACGCAATACATAGTTGGACCTTTAGAAGAAGAATGAGAGAATGTTGGGCATGGAATGTTTCCTGCCTGGTAATCATGGAAGTCCTGCTAAAGGAGAGAAATATGAGTGTTTTTGAGGAGATAGAAATGGCCTTGTATATTTAAGAAGTAGCATATTATTCTTCGTTAACTTTTGGTGCTCCCATTGCATTCTTATTTATATAGAAGCTTGGCATTTGTCAAGAACCATATTTTGGTAGAGGTATAGACTCTACTTTATTTGGTATATTGTTTGTATATGAAAGTTTCCAAAACAATAAAATTATTTACCTTATATATAAGAAAAAGTTCTAAATTTTGAATTACAAAACCTAAGGGCTGTCACCTCTCAACATTTTTTCCTTCTCTGTAATATGAGAACAATTAAATGTGAAATATTCTCCTCAGACTCGAAGCATTCCCATCACTTAGTTTGCCTCGACTCTTATTTTCCTGATGTCATCTAAAAAGCAAGGAACCTTAGACACAGAAATTGGGCAGGTCCTAATGCAGAACCAATTATGTGCCAGATTTTTGTTTAATTTCACAAGACCTACATGTTGCTAGTTGGGACACCAGAGGGAGATTTATTCCTATATTCCACATTTGTTATGTACTTTTTTACTTGACCACCGATGTTCGGCATTAATTATCTCTCATTTAAGTTCTTTTACGGTTACTTGAGTAAACTTTGACTGCTCCATGCTTATTACATGTGTTTTGTGTCTAGGAATAGTTTCCAAGCTAATGAGCACTTTTGGAGCTAGAACAGATGATTTGGAGCTTCAAAGTCTGAGTAGAAGTCGAAGAAACTCAACCGAGATCGAGTTCGGGACCGAGTGTACATGTGAAGGATGGAAGAAAGTCAAGAACTTGCATGCAAAACAGTGTGTGCAACGCATCATGCCGGCCTTGCATGATGAACCTAGATGAGTTGGTGGAGCACGGGGAAAGCTGAGCATGCACGACGTGGGCCCTAAGGCATTTTGGTATGGAGTTTTTTTTTTTGTACATATTATAAGTAGGTTAGAAACACATTTTTGAGGGAAGTTTGACCCTTGAAGAGCAAAACTCCCATGGATCATAGGTTTCCCCTAGTTTATATTTTTTTCATCTCATCTTTGTAGTTTTATGCTTTTGAATACTCGTGATTCTTTCCATGAATATGAGTGGCTGAGTTCTTAATTATGGGTCTTGGATTGTTCATGAAAGTTTATGTTAAACGGTTGAATTGATTCAGTAGATTATATCTTATCGGTTGTTTGCTTAGCATTGTTTGTAATTACTTTACTGCATAACTAACAATAAGGTACTAATTACACATTCACAATTGAGCAAGACATTGAATATCATAGATTGGGTAGAGGTAAGATTAGAGTGACATCCCGATTAGGGGGAGCAGATTTGTGATTAGGCTAGTCATAGCTAATCACTTCACTTGGTTGATATACAGGAAATATTAAGGCATTCTTGTTAATTCTATTCTGCCAGACATAGAGACTTATCTAACTTGAATAGGCTTGCAATTGTTTGACAAAAAATTGCAGTTGCATAAACCTTGTCAACCAATAACCTACATAGAATCAAATGATTAGTTTAACTAAAACTCTCAACGGGATTGCCGTAGATTCGATAACCCTGGAATATTCTCATCTTATTGTCCAACACTTACTTGCTCACATTGTTCTGCAAAAATTCTCAATTTAATTGCTTATTTAGTAATTGTAGCAAGTAGTTAAATAATATTCAAAACTCTTGGAAGAACACTTGAATAAGGAATTCTTTTCAGTTTGAACAGTACTAGCAAAAATTAAGTTCTGCAGGTACGAAACTCTACTCTTATCATTATAATAATTGAGCGACCACGTACACTTGCGTGTAGTTGGACCGCAACAAGTTTTTGGCGCCATTATCAGGGACTTAGAATTTAGTTATCTATATACTTTTCTCAGGTGTTCCCTCTGCGGATGCAAAGAAGCAGAAGCTTTAACGACCTTCCTCCTTACAATCCGGAAGCAGTGAGAACTCTCCATAGGTTAAGGAAGGGGGGGTGAGGCAAGAGCCAGAACTGCAGCAGAGCTTAATTTCATGGAACAACCACAACAGTTGGAATGGAAGCCGATCAAGTACAACCCGTGATTGAGGCTGCAAGGTAATCTCGTCAATATGAGCCTGACAATTAGGGCCAGTTTGAGCTGAAACAGTACAGGTACAGTTCATCGAATCTCAGGGGCAGTTTGTAGGTCTCCCACAATTTTTTGAAACTTAACATACGTGCTCTTATCTAACATTATGTTATGAAAATAATGTTCATCTCCTAGCTACAAGGTTCTCATTCATCCCCAGTACCCCTCTGAATCAGGCATCCATGTCTCTTCTTATCTTTTGGTCATTTTGGCTGGTGATTAGCTGCCCAATTGGAAGATTGATAATTTGAATGTGCAGAATTATACATTGATGGTCATATACCTACCATCTAAATCTAAATTCATTTTATTAGAGCCTAAGAAATACTCAAAGAGAAATCTTATAAGAGGGCAAGTTTGCAAGATTTTACAATAGTTACGATATATCTTAGTGGATGGGACAATACTTTTATATACGTAGATCAGGGCCCTAATGTTTTTTCATTAGAAAAATCACAAAGCCAGACGAATAACCCTTTGCAGCATCCTATAAGTTTAAGATATCAGGATTCTCTATCTTATATTGAATGTCCTAGTTCAGTGTAATACATTATAAGCAGTAGAAAGCATAAGGTGCTCAGTGTTAAATGGGACTGATATATTGATCATTTAACTTTTTACTTTTAGGAATAGAAGTGAATCTCATGTAGCTCCTGTCCTACGCAAATGCATTAACTTCCCATTTTAATAGAGTGGATAATAATTTGGGATCACTGGAAAGAGAATCATAGGAGATCGATTTAGTAAAGAGAGTAATACATTTAGGAACAAGAGTAGTACATCAAGAGCACATCTGGTTTGAGACTATAAGGTATAGGAGAAAATAACCTCCATATAAAATAGTCCATTATCAATACAGCGCTTGGCTATCATATTTGTTTCATGCAGAGATAATGCATGTGTAACTCCTGCATTAATCTCTGAATTCAATTTGGAAAAACATATTAGCAATATAGTTAGGAGTCGTTTGGTAGGGTGTATACGAATAGTATATTAGTAATGCTCAGACTAGTTATACTTGCATTATTATTTATCGACTGTTTGGTTTGTTAATTAAATGAATAGGGTGTATTATTCATAGAATAGGAATAGAACTGGCATTGTTAATGCTATGTTTTACTTTGTATAAAAAATAGTACTGAATAGGGAGTTACATAGGTTGAAAACACTACCAAACAAGGGATTAAATAAAACCAAAGATAATACATGTATTATTTCCCTAATACCTCCTACCAAACGAACCCTTGGAATACCATAGTTAGTCTATAGCATCACATTATTTAAGTAAATGAAAAAAATGCATTTTAAACTATTTCTTGTTTAGTTAACCATCTCTCACTTATTAATCTCTCTTTTTTTTCAAACTGCTCGTAGTGTTGATTTCAGAATATAAGAATTTTTTCCTATGATAAATTTCACATCTAAATCAGGATTTCTTATTTCTTTATTTCTCTAATATTTTTGCAAAGCCCATTTTAACTCTCTTCTTACAAACTGTAATGTATTTGAGGTGATTGAATATTAGTAGTTATATATATTTTAATGGACATTTTACTGCATTACACTAAATATAGCTAATCAGAAATACAGTGTTTCCTCAATTACATATGGTAGTTAAGTAGAACTAGATTGGACAAGGTTTTAGCATTGGCCTAGATTGTTATAGGAAACAAGTCTTTATTCAATTCACACAGGTTTTAGACCACGCACGTTATATTTCCAACTAGAACTGAACAGCCAATAATAAGTGCAGTACTTAAGTCTACTTATTGACATATTACAAACTCCCTACCTTAAGATTCTGTGCAACTTATCAGAGAACCAAACCACCCCCTTGAGGGTGGAGAAAGTCTGTAGCTGCAGTGTCAATGAGGATGAGGGGGTTTATGAGGCAATTCTAGACATCTATGAAACAAGTTCAACAGATCTCAATTGTAACATATAAGCTGACAATTATAATCAATATATATATATATATCATCACTGATAGGTGATACACGGTGATACATTAAAGGAAGGTGAACATATGGTATGCTGTTTAGTTTTTGCCCCCAACACAGCAACATTGGCCTTCATCCTATTCACATTTCACTTTTTGCCTTTGGTCCACATTTTGTCCAAAAATTGGAGCAATGAAAGAGAAGGAAACAAACATAGTATTGACAAGATATTATCAATTACAACAGCAATAATACCTGAGCCCACTGCAGGAGCAGGGGAAACACGAGCTCTCGGTCGATGATGATGACGACGGTGATGTCCTGTCACTCGACTGTCAATTGGAGCAGCAGCAAGACCTAAAGATTAGAATTCCATATCAGTAAAAGCTCAAGAAGTCCTGAAAGATGGGGTCGGGAAAGCGACTCTTAATACCTTGAGATGCAGGGGAAAGAGCAGGCGCCCTAGAGGGAATCAGATGTGGTTTAAAATGGTGTCTATGTGGTGCTGACATTGGAGCAAATGAGGCACGAGTTGACACTAATCTTGCTGTAAAACAATATAACAGACACTAAGTATGTTCCAAATCCAAAATTATCACTAAATTGGTTTAATAAGTGGCTTCTCTAATCAATCAACAAACAACAACAAAGAGCAATACATAAGAAGCAGAATTTTGAAGTATCAATCTTACCATCTTCTAAAAAATGGTTGCTTGCAAAGTAAGGCTTGTTTGGCAGAAGAGTCGGAGCCAGGTAAATATGTGGCAATGTTATCCCTGAAGTTGAAAGTTTTAGAAGCAAATAAGTAACCAAACTTCACATACAGAAAAGAACAGCCAATCGTGCATGCACTAACTTTCACAGATTGGAAGGGTATTCTCTGAAAGGGGAAACTAAGTAGAAGTCTTAAAACAGGATAACTGACTTCTAATTTACAGGCCGCAAGCATCCGTTAACTAATGCTCGTCTACCTCTTCCCTTCAAAAGGGAAGGGGCTTTCTTTAATATCAACTATGCTGCAATACCAATACAAGTTGGCGTCAACTCTATGAGCTATCTATATTTATGCTGCTCTATTCCACTCCATTTTATATGTTTTCAAACAGAAAGGGGCTTTCGTTGATTCTTGAATTGCATAAGTAGTGTGCATTTTAATTCAAAAATTCAGACCCCAACAGTTCTAAAACTCCACAAAATACCTGGTTAAATCCCACCCTTCCACACCTCCTAAGTTATGATGAAATTTCAGAACAACCCATTAACAAATGAAAGGTCTTTTTTTTATGACCATGGTGTCCAGGCTGCACTGCACCTCAGACTAATATACACGGGACCTCCTACCAGCAACTAGGCCCACAAGCAAGTAACTCTGTTCAGCAAGGCTAGGGTTATAAGAGAAAGAAAAATGAAGCAAAGGAAGGTAAGTGTATGAAAATGAGGCTAATCCCAGCTACAACCGACATGTGTGCAGACTACCCAGTATAAACCTACCCTAACTCTCAACAAAATTGAAAAAATGAAATTACCTAGAGCAGAAGGAAGCAGAGTGAGTAAAGAAACAAGAAAGAGAAGCATCAGAGTTGGCATCTTCTCTCTCTACAAGGCAATTCCCAAACACCATCCTCAGTATCAAAGCATTGTCTAGGGTTCTACTGAAGCTGAAAACGAAAACACCCAACTCCATGAACTGAACTTCCTTCACTCAAATCCGAAGATTGCATCTCTAAAAACAATGCAGCTCCCCTCAATCAGTGCTCTACTCTACTTTACAGATCCACAAAATACGGAACAAGTACCACCAGTGATGCACAAAGAACAAGAGCTTTGAAACGACAAATGATAGATCTCCGCTCAGCTACAGACAGACAAAGACAGAGAGGAAAAGAGAGAGTGTGGAAGGTGAGGGAGTGAGTGGATGGCTTTATTGCCGGTGTAGCCAGCACACTTGCTTTCGCTAATTCATCATTGTCTCGTACACGGCCCACCTCTGCGCGTGTCATACACGCTGTTAAATTATTATTTTTCTATTTTATTTATTTAATTATCATGTTCCCGCGTAAATTACGATTCTACAGAACTATTTTTTTTTTCCACGACCTTTGAGTCAAATATTGTCGTACCTATGACGTATGAACTAAGGACCGAAAATCTGTCCTTTCCCTTTTCAATTCCCTCAATGTGTGTTCCACATTATTACACCAATTTACCCCTTCCTGTTGAATCAGATTTCAAATATAAAATTTTGGACATCAAATAAAATTACTAGATATTATTATCATTTTTGTAGTTATATTCTTATTGGAGTAATTACTAAATTTTAAATGTGTATATTTTTATCTATTCAAATTTCAGCTATTGATTAACGTGTTTATTTAGGTAGGCAACTGTCGATTGATATGTCAGCTTCACTTGTCTACTTAAACAGGCAGCTGCCGATTGACGTGTCTGTTTCATTTGCTTATTTTTACTTTATCATTTCTATTAATTATTTCCTCAGTTGCTTTCAATCGTGATTTTACAATATTACCCATAATAAATCTTTTTCTCAGCTGTTTCATCTATGATTTTACTACATTATCCTAATCAATTATTTTAAGCAATACAAATATTAGAATTAGGACGAAACAAACACAAATGATAAATTATGTCTTTCTTTTTAAACTGGACAAGTAAAATTAAATAATTATTTTAATATCTTTTCATGATTATATTTGTGTAAAAAAAAGTATTTTTTTAAAAATATTAATGTAAATAAACAAAAAAGATTCATGTATATTACTTGAAATGATGTAAAAAGTATTATAGGTAGGGGTGTGCATCGGTCGGTTCAGTTTGGTTTTAAACATTATCGGTTTGGTTTATCGGTTTTCGATTTTTAAATATGCTAAACCAACAACAAACCAATAAGATAGTGTTTATCGATTTTCGGTTTTCGATTTATCGGTTCTAACTCCTTAATGATTTGATTTACCCGATAAGGATGATAATAAGAATTTGCATTAATAAAAATAGATGGAGTACGAAAGAGTAAAAGACTAAATACTAAAGTGGGTAACTAATTACTTAAGTACGGTAAAGATTAAAATAGGTAAAGTACTACTATAGTGTCCTATTACCATTAAATACTAATATTTAATATTTACGCGGGGGTAAAATAGTAAATTATTATAATCTTATTGGGTTATCGGGTTATCCAATAGTAAAAACCGATATTGAACCGATAACCCAATATTTTTTTTTCAAAACCATTAAAAACCCGATAACCTAATAATCCAATAACAATAAACCAATAACATTTTTATCTGTTCGGTTTATCGGTCGGTTCGATTTTTGCACACCCCTAACTATAGGTCACAATATTACCAATTTAAAATTTAAAAGACATATAGAAAATTTAAATGGTTCCTGAAATTTTATTAATGCTACAAAATTTGGGACAAAAAAATAAAATATATTATTTAAAATTTATATAAAACATATTATAAATTACAACATATCAATAATTTAAAATATCTAAAAACTAAATAAGATTTTGATTGACTCACTAACTTTTATATGTGCAACATAAATTGAAACAAAGTAAGCAATATACATTATTTTAAAATAACACAAAATGTAGTCTAAGTCGCAATAATTAACAACTTAAAAATTTACAAACTATATTTAAAAAATCTATTAATATCACATAAATTAAGGTTAAAAAATAACATATGTTGGACCCGTGTTAACAAGGGCTCTGATAACTAGTTTTTAAATATAAACTTAAAAGTTTATTTGTTTGTTATAGTGAAATTAATTTTTTAATATCATATTTATTTGTACATTAGTTTAGGAAAAACCGAGTTGAATCAATGAAAATATTCTTCTTTATTTTTTTAAATAATATTTTATTTATGGAGAGCAAAGACGAAGCTACATTATATTGGGAGTGATCGTACGAACATTCTTCATCTAAAAATTATACTATACATATAAATAACATAATATTTGAAATTATTAAATATTTTGACCACCCCTCAAATAAAAGTCAATGTGTGTGTTCGATTTTTCGCAATTGCTCGCCTTTAAACTTTTTTTTTCTTTTTACATTTTAAAAAGAGCTCTTAGTTACTTTTTACATAATATTTAACAAATCTATTATTTTTGAAAGGATCAAAACTTATACTACTTATTAAAATAATTTTAAATTAGAGAACTACAACATAAAATTTCAAGGGGAAAAACTAAAGAGTTTAGTAGCCAATTGGATTTTTAATCGAATTTGACATTTTTTTCATTTTTATTAGAATTTTAAATAAAACTTAAAAATAATTATTTAATTTATTAGAATTTTAAATAAAACTTAAAAATAATTATTTAATTTAAGATTAATAAGTAAATCCTAAATATTTTCTATAAAGTTATTAAAAGCGAAAAAGGCTTCATATAGAAGTATTTTTACAAAGAAACTGATTTGATTCTACTCTTCATTTTTCATGTCTCGTAGTTATTGTTGGCGTCACCTGAGGTTGGTGAAAACTTGAAACATTCATTCTAAGTTGAACCTTTCCCCCCCTCTATTCGTTCACTTCATATGTAATTAAACATGAACATTAAAGCTATATATTATGTAGTTTGATTTTAAAAAAATTAGTACACTTATTCGCTAATAATATTAATTATCACTATTACATAATTTAATTTTTAAAATTACAATACACTCATTTGCCAAAAAAATTACTTATGCAATTCGTAGTTACCCTTTGTGAAATGTATGGCTCCACCACTGATGAAGAGACAAGCATGAATTAGAATATTTAAAAGTTTAGTATTAAACCAAAAAGATTTAAACAATATCTAATAAACTCAAAACTCATCCAATCTATTTCAAACTCTCAATTCTCTCTGTTAACGTCTTTGATGGCTTTGAGAGTCAGCCATGCCTACGATATTAGAGCTAGAGTTTAAGTATCTTGGAGGGTCTATGAAGCCACGATAGTAAGATTTTATTTTATGATTGTGAGGACCCCATTTCTATAAATGAAAGACTATAGATTTAAGAAAAGTTCCCCCTCCTTTCACTCTAGATCATGCATTAAAGTTGTTCTCAAAAAACAGATCTAGATTCATGTGTTACTCCAATTCTTTCAACTATGCCCCATCTTTGAAGTGTTAAAAATAGTAAACTTCATATTCTTATCAATATGCTTCCCTCTGATAGATCCAACAAAACGATAAGAGACTGCACAAAGTCTTAAGAGGAGCCCATTAATGCATTGACTTATTTGGTTAAAAAAGATGCACCCTTGTTCTTGTTTGCATAAATGCACATTAAACCAAAGTATAATATACTCCCACACCCCTTAGAACCTTGCTACAGATGATACCTTTAAGAGAGAAAGGTGTTTTAGAATGCTTAGGTAGTGTTGTACCCAAAAGATAACATGATCTACAATGTTAGGAGCCATAAGTAATAGAATTTCCCAAAGTTAGAAATATCATGCCCCGAGCCTACACCCGAGACGTAGCTAGCACTCAAAAACCATTGTTGGTCCCTACTTATTCATGAAAGAGTTTAGGAAATATCTCACTTATTCATGATCTTGTGTCGGAAAGAGAGTTGAACTCTATAAAGTCTCCTTCTAATCCAAGTTCTATGCATTTTAGAATCATGCCTCCACAAAGAGTTCTGTTGAGAAGGGGTGTAAATGCTAATGGGAGCTAAGCATCTCAAGCTCTAGTTGATCCTTTGGTCGAACAAGTCTCTCATGCTGAGTTTAGGGCTATTTTTCAAGTGTTGCCTCAAGTGGTGACCGCTCAAGCAAATTAGGAGGTTGTTGCCTTGGTTAATCTTGAGGTCAACATAGTTGCTACAAGGGTCTGAAACTTTACTTGGATGAACCATCAAAATTTCATGGGTCAAAAGTGGATGAGGATCCTCAAGAGTTCATAGAAGGCGTCAAGAAGAGTACTAAGATCATGGGTGTGATGTTGATTAAAAGTGTTGATTTAGCCACTTATCAGTTGAAAGGAGTGGTTCAAATTGGTTTCAAATAATAAAATGAAAATAAGGCAGATTGGATTGAGTTTGAGGGTACCTTCTTTGATAATTTTTTTCCTACTTACGTTGAGGAAGAAAAAAGATCTAAGAGTTCATAAGTTTGAGGCAAGAAAATATGTTGGTGTTGTATTCATTGAAGTTCACTCAATTCTCTAAGTATGCTTTGCTTTGGTAGCGAAACCCAAGGCTTGTATGAGCAATTTCATTTTTTACATCTCAAGGTTGGTGGTAAAGGGGTGCAAAACCATCATGCTAATCAAAGAGATGGATATCTCTTAGTTGATGACCTATCCTAATAGATTAAGGAAGAGAAATTCAAGGAGAGTGTTAGGGAGACAAAGAGAGCATGAACTGATGGTGGTAGTTTTTATTAAAGACCTAGTGATTATTCTCAGTTCCATCAAGAGTTTTCAAGCCCAGCCCATCTGTTGCTAGTGTCCCAATGCCCAAGTTCAATAAAGATAGGGTGTCTAACCCAAAGTCTTAGGGTGTTGCTTCTAATGGATGTTCTTTCCCCATATGTCAAAAGTGGAAGGAGCCATCCAGAAGAGTGCTTAGCCGATTCTAGTGCATGTTTTAGTTGTGGTAAAACCAATCATAGGTTTAGAAATTTCCCCTCGCAGGCCGGTAAAGGTGGAGATGTTTGTCGTTATACTCAACCTAGTATTTTTATAGGTTGTCCAACTTAGCAAGGTGTTTTTTTTATTCTGGTGATGGACAACGACAAGGTAGGTTCTATTCTCCCCAGACTCGACAAGATCAAAATTCTTCTCCTAATGTGGTCAGAAGTATGTTACTTCCATCTTGATGTTATGCTTTGCTAGATCGAGGAGCGAACTTGTCTTTTGTAAATCCTTATATTTTCATAAGATTTGATGTAAGTCCTGAAATCTTATTAGAGCCCTTCCCGTCTCTACTCCTGCTGGTTAGTTCGTTGTTGGTTAGTTCATTCTAGCCAAATGAATATATAAAAAAAATTCAGTCTTTTAGAAAATTATCTCAACCTATTTAGTAGAGCTTGATATGCTTGACTTTGATATCATTTTTGGCATGGATTAGCTATACTCATGTTATGCTTCAGTTGATTGTCGAATTCAAGTGGTTAGATTTCAGTTTCTTAATGAGCCAATCATAGAATGGAAGGGTACAACTTCAATGCCTATAGGCCGATTCATAGGGATGGCAATGGGACAGTGCGGGGCGGGTTTAGAGCTATGCAGGGCGGATGCGGGTTTAAAGTTATGTGAGGCGGGGAGGGTACGGGGCGAGTTGAAGTAACTATTTTTAAGACTAATGCGGGGCGGGGCGGGGCGGGGTGGGTTGCGGGTTCAAAAAACCAAATAGTAATTGAAAGAAAATTAAATATTTGTAATTAGTAAAAGTCAAAGATATAAACTTTTTATATTAAACATTGACTTTAATTTTAT
>JBCEWC010006203.1:0-23476 GCA_038996855.1 Solanum aculeatissimum
TCGAATCTTCAACAATGGTGCTCAAGAACTTGAGAGGAATCAATGGAACCCTTGAGAGTGTTTTGAGTGAAAGTTTATGGTTTACGTAATGTCTATAGGGATTTAGGGACCTTAGGGGGCTTAAAAAAGGGTTAAAAAAGACAAAATTCCAAAAATACCCTTAATAAAACGTAACTTTCTGGAACTAAACAATGTGAAATGGCAGCTGCAGTGCTCGTTTAGTGGTGCACGAGCCGTTCAACCCTCCATCAACCAACACTTAGACAATTTTTTAGCGCGAATCCTCGGAGGACTTTTTGTAACACTTCACGAACGACTTGATGGACCGTCTGAGGTGTGACTGTCAGTGTGAGGGTCCCGTGAACCCATACTTAGCCTCCCAAACTTGTCCATGGCTTTTACTAGCCACTGTCCAACTTGACGGGACAATGGACGAGCCGTCTAGGCTCTCACGGGCCGTCCAAGGTCTCGTGGTCCTATACTTGGCATAGGGGTGGTTCCAGGCCACCCCTAGCTCACTGGAACACTTTAAGACACCATAGATGAGCCGTACAAAGTTTCACGGCCCGTGGCCCTGTCCTTGGCCACTTTTCTGAGCCTATCTCCAATGTCTTCTGAATTTCAGACAGTCTCACTGTTTGGGCCATATATCCCTCATCTAAACTCCAACTTGAGTAAAACTAGTTGTGTTTCAAAGCTAACTAAAATAGCTTCAATTTTATATGTAGCCTATCACATTGTTCATCCCACATCGAAAGTTATGACTGTTTGAAGTACACTACCGAAACTGTCCCTCTAGGCCACCAACTAGCCCATTTTGCATTCAGACACTTAAACTCAACCCATGGCTACCAAAACTTAACCATGGTCAGTAGTACATCATATAAGGCCAATCATAAGGAGATTTCAAAAAATTTTGGGTTGTTACATTGGTCCATCAGTTAATACTAAAACTACTGACGTGCTATCTGGGCCAAAACAAAGTACTCGGCCCACTAATATTAAGATAATATCTAGGATTTATCTTTTCATTTCCACCGCCATACACAAATCAGTCATGGCTAGAAGCTTTTGGACGACACTTCTTCTCCTTTTGCTTCTCTGCAATGATCTCCACCCTCCATTCGATGTAGATCTGCCCTTCTGTCATTGCCTAAGCATGAGTAAGTGCTTGTTATTGATTTCTTTGGATCTAGCTTGCTCTGTCCTCTTTTTATCTCAGTTGCTCTGACTTCCTCTACTCTCCATTTTTTTCTTTCTCCAGATGGAAGTTTCATGATCATTCTTGTCACCTCCTGTGGAAGTTCTAATATCTCTTTCTTTGTCGGCATCATGTAGATCTTTTTATCCTTTTCTTGTTACCTTTTTTAGCAATATTAATGGTCCTCTGTAATTTTACTAGTGGAAAATATAAAGGAGTAGATTCCAGTGATGTCGAGATCCCACCTTCCTGAATCAACTTTGATGGTACTCTTGATTTTTGCGATATAACCATATACGCATTTTTTGTTGGCTAGCTTTTGCAATCTTTTGATTATTTCTATTAAACTTATAATTACAGCAAGTAGGGCCCAAATGTTATGTAAATATACCTTGTAAATGCCAGTGTAGCAATGCCCAGTTATCATGCTTGCCTTCTTGTATGTTGGCATGCTGAAGTTGTCTTCTTTTGTTGTAAACATATCCACTTCTCCCTTTGCTTATATCTGTGCATACTTGATCTTCTTTGTTCTGATTCTTAGATATGGGTTTGTGCTTTATCACTGTTAATTATATATTTTTGTTGTTGTAGGTAACTCTCTAAATGTGCTAAATATACTTGTGTGCCTGTATAGGTAAAAGCCAAATTATCTAGATAACACGCCATCTGATTTCTCCCCTAAATATATGTTGGATCGATGTTTGTTGATTTTGCATGCAAGTGATAATCTACTCTATTAATTCCCAAGGACACCTCCATTCATGTTGTATAATGTGTTTCAACGTTATTGAGTCTGTTTCTAACACAATATTTTTCCATCCTCTCTCTTCACTTATTCTAAATGCAACCTTTATTGCTCTAGCCTCTGTTTTCATATTTGTGGCTATTCCCGTCTCTCCTGCTTGAGCACATAATAAATCATCTTCACTGTCTCTCAAACATATTCAATATGCACTATCCCTTGGGTTGCCTTTGCTGGCATCATCTGTATTGTATCTAATAATTTCCTTTTCAGGTGGCTTCCAGTATACCAAGTAGTGGTAAATTGTAGGTTTATACTCACCCAACATTCTTACCACTTCTATCCAATTCCTCCCCTATACATTCATCTCAGGGCATCTTGCCTTAATCAACATGCTACTTATGTTGGTCACTTGTTGTATCAGACTCTCAAAATTGACCATTCTTCCATGTTTAATTTGATTCCTCCTCTTCCACAAAGTCCATATAATTATAACCAGAATTCTTTTGTATGCATATTGCAATCTACCATTTGTTTTCATGTACCACCGTTTCTTGCAATTTTACATTATGTTTCTTTCCTCCACCTGTATACCTACACATGAAGCAAAAAAACTTCCATAGCGTTTGAGCAATGGGGGTTGTTAGGAATTAATGGGACATTCTTTTCATTTGTTGTGTCTGACAACACCAACATCTAGAAACAATGTTTATTTTCATCCTATTAAAGTTGTTAGTGACAACCCTTCCTTCCCAAGCCCTCCTTAGGAAGAAATTAATTTTGAAAGAAAGATTTTTATTCCAAATCCTATCCATATACTCCTCCTTTGCTCTTTTCTTTCTTACTAATTCCTAGGCTGATTTGACTAAGAAATAGCCATTAGATTGACCCATCCATAAAGTTCTACCAGGTTATCCGTTGTTGATTATAGGGAAAATATTACAAACTATATATTCAGTCATATCTACTGAAATATATAATAGTAATTTCTCTTTATCCCATTGATCATGTACAATAAACTCTCTCACTTCTATTTCCCTTTCTCCAGGCTTATCTTCATCTATATAATACAAAGCTCCTTGTTTTGTCTAATTATTATATCAAAAACTGGCCTCTCCTTATTTAATGTGTCATCATATGTTGTGTTCTACCTCTTCTCTAATATGAATTAATCTTTTCCACACATAAGACCCTCCAGTACTTATAGCCATAGTTGGATGCCACTTCTTGCAATATTAATTCCACATGGACTCACTCCATAATGAATTGATTGAAGTTCTAAAGATCCACCAAAGTTTTGCAAATAATGTGATATATATGAATCACAAAATTGATCAGTAAATTATTATTTTGTTTCCAATTTTCTCTTGCTAATTTGGTAAATCATAGTTTATATATTATTTGTAATTGTTGGAACTGTCTTTTTCTTGGTAGCTATAGATAATTTTGATTATGCTTTGATTCACTTCGTTTTCCATTCTTTCTCTTTTATTCTTAAATTAGTTGAAGATTTATTTCTCTATTCATACATCGTGTTGAGTTTATTAAAGATATATATGATTAATTACTTCGTAAAAGAAACTCATAGGGAAATCAGATAAAAATAAGCATCCACCTATTTTTATATTTACTTACGAAAGTATTGTATTCCTCATTAATGTTTTTTTATTTGTGTTAGAATTCAAGTTTAATTCATGCTTTTTTTAGGTATTCAGTATTCAAAACTCAATCTCCCGACTAATATAAATTCAAGTCAGATAAGCTCATTGAAGGGGATAAAGTGAACCTATCACAAAGTTCTTCATCTCCATGACTCAAATTCAATGATTCCTCCTGTGAAATAAATTTGAGCAATTCCTCAAACACTCTTTCCTGGTAAGTTTTAATATCTTTATTAATTTTTGATTTCACTGATTCTTTTATCAATTCTTTCAGTGTTCCTTAAAGAGTTTATTAGTTTTCGAGTGATCTCACTTTGTCATTTGCAAGTTATTTGAAAATAATTAAATTTGATATATATAAGATTAAGCTATTTCTATTTTCATAAGAAGGAATTGAACCCCACAAATCTAGGATCATAACCTTTTAGTCCAAGTGGTTATCAAGTTATTTCGGCCCAAGCTAACTTTCATTCTCACGAAATTATTTTGAATAGAATATAATAAAAGAGGGGGCATAGGCCTGGTAGGGCAGTGCTTCCTCAAGCTAAAATGAGTAATTATTTTTTTCTTAGTTTTTTGCACTTGTAAAAATCAACATTTAAGTTTTTACTATTTTATTTTAATCGCTCAATGAACTTTTAGATTTAGTTAAACCTAGGAATGAAAAAATTAGCATAAGTCCATTGGACCCGTCCAGCTTATCCATATTTCAATCGGTTGGGCATAGGATATATTGATGATGGTCAAGTTTGGGTACAAAATAACTAAACCACTCATTTTATTTCAATAACCCAAATCAACCATTGTTTTCATTCGAACTGACCTGCCATTAAAAATTTTCATTCGATAAGTTATCACTTTTTCTTCTTTCTTTCATGATCAAAGTTTGAACCTGATAAAAACACTTGCTCAACGTACCGAGCAAAGTCCTAGTCGACTTTTTAATATTTAATTTTATGTAATGCTATGTTATTAGAAAATTAAATTTATGATTGATTAATTAGAGAAACGTAAGTATTATTACTAGTTTAAATTGATCATTGTATTCAACTATGATTGAATTATATCGAATATTTATTCTTAAACATAACTCAAATCACATGACATTAAAAAACAGAACAAAAAAAATAAAAAATAAAACAATAATAAATTCAAAAAAATTGTACAATGTTAAATTTTTTTTATTTTTGAATTTTTAAATATAAAATATTAATTACATTTCCTAACACCTATAAAGTTTTTTAAGTAACGATGTCTATTAAGAACATAATTGCAATCTAATTATTTTAAAAAGTACAAAATTATAAATAATTATAATGAACAACAATTATTGAATTGATATTTTATTAGTATAATTAAGATTAATGAATGAATTGTAATTTTTAAGTAACCATTGTTTGACCAAAGTGAGCCAACTGAGCCGAGCTAAATAAATGTGAGTCAAGCCGAGCCCAGAGCTAGCTCAGCTCTATGGCCAGATCTATGCACATGATGGGTGCATTGTGCGTAGGAAGAGAGAGAATAAAAACTCAAGGAGTGAAATATTGTGGTGAAATTGAATGTACGTGTTTTGTGCACATTAAAGAATTTTTATAGCCAAAAATGGCCCGATTCATATGATGTATCAGAGATGTATATACATCCATATACAATATTTGTACATTATAACAGATCATATTCCACAACAAGTTGATTTTTGTTAGGGGCGGCAATTGGATGGGTTGGGTCAAATTTGAGCAGGTTATAATGAGTCAAGACCCAACCCAACTCAAATTTGTTTAGGTCAAAACGGATTGAGTAATGGGTTATAAAGCGGGTCAAGACCCAACCCGACCTAACTTTTATGAAGTTTTACTTTATTTTTTTTAGTATTTTAGAACTTAATTAAATTATATTTTTCTTTTTTTGTCTATATAAAACATATCAAATTTTTAAAAAAATATTTTAAAGATATTTTGGCAAGATCTCTCTCGAGTCAACTCGGGTTGAAGACCAACCCAATTTTAAATGAGTTGAAATCGGTTGGGTTAAGATGGGTTGAGCTAATAAATGGGCGGGTTATTAACCCGCCCAAACTTCAACCGGTTGGGCGGGTTGAACAGGTTGGGTTTAATTTTGCCACCTCTAATTATTGTATATTACACCAACTTAAATCTCCTCTAAAGAGTCCAAAATTAATACTCCCTCTATCCCACTTTATGTGACACCTTTTGACTTGACTTGGTGTTTAAGGAAAAAATAAACACTTTTGAAACTTGTAGTCTAAAATAATTCTTAGATATTTGTGCGACTGAAAATAATTTCATTAAGAGTAAAAAGGAAATTTTAAAGTTAAATTGTTTCTAATTAGCGTAAGATGACATTTTTTTTGATAGACTAAAAAGAAAAGGATACCAAATAAAATGAAACAGAGGGAATATAAGTTCCTCTCAATGTTTCAATTCTTTAGATATATTATTCACACAAAATATTTCATATTTAATAGACATCAGTTGTGAGCTCATCTTTCAATTCTTTCTGGGAAGATTTACAGGAACAAGAACCCCAAAAGAAGACTTCAACAAAAAAGGTCACATAAATATTCTCTTTAACTTGGCTTTATCTGACATATATAACTTATAACTTTTGGTACATATTAATAGACACTTAAATTTGTATAAAATTCAACAAGTAAATAATGAGTCCTTCGTGGTATAGTACATGTAGGACACCACGTAAGATGTCACATAGGACACGAATTGCCACATAAGATGCCAAGTAAAATACGTATATTTACTTGTTCATTCAACTCTATACAAAATAAGTGTCTACATGTGCAAACCTAAAGTTAAAGGTCATAAATGTCAGATAAGGTCAAATTAAAGAGCACGTTTATGTATTATGCCTATTTTTTCATGTAATGACTGCTTCTTGTTCCTATAAAGCTTCCTAGAGAGAGCTGGAAGGTGAGCTCACAATTGACATCCATTTAATGTGAAGTATTTAGAATGAATAATTATGGAAAGAACTGAAACATTTAGAGGAACTTATATCTAAAATTTGGGACTATTTTAAAATATAGTGGAATTTGAAAAAATAATCAACTTCTTGAGGAATATGACTGTTGCAACTATGGGTGTCAAATGGGTGGATTGGGCTAAAATTTGAGAGATTAAAATAGGTTGAATTAGAAATTAGGTTGGGTCATGACCCACCTAGATTTACTTCGCTCTCAATGGGCTAAAAATCGAGTCGGATCATGACCCGCTTAATTTGACTCGCTTAATTTCTATAATTCAAACATATTGTTATTTAACTTTTATAATCATAATTTGAATTCCAACTCAAGAAAAAAAAATAAGTTTATAATTCCAACACTAACACTGAATTTCATAGTGCAATTTCAAGTCCGTTAAGCAATTTCCTAATTTAAACAGTGATTGCATTGTTACTCTTTTTGGTAAACATAATTTCTTATGGATTCTCGGATGGAGGGATACAATTCTAATGTGAGAAATAGAGGTTTCACTAAACTCTTGATGATAACAAGTTAACTTCAACTAATATTGCCTTCAAATGTTCTTTGATGGCATTGAGGACAATGGAAATGGCTTAAATGAATGGAGCAATTATACAAGAGAAGGTATTTTCATGTATGGAACTTCTTGTATAATTGCCTCATTCATTTAAGTCAAATCTATTTTCCTCAGTGTCATGAGGAACATTTGCAGGCATATTAGTTGGAGTTAAGTTGCAACCATTCAGAGTTCAGTTGAAGCCTCTATTTTTTACATTTGAATTGTAGCTCTCCATCCGAGAATTAATCTATAAGAAATTATGTGTACCTAAAAGAGCTAAACAATTCAATTACTGTTTAATTTGGGAAATTGCTTGACAGACTTGAAATAGCACCATGAAATTCAGTGTTAGTGTAAGAATAATTTCAATAAAGAAACTAGAGTAAACATAAGATGATCTAAATTTCAACATGACACAACCAAGAATCATGTATTATCCTTTTAAATTTTAATATTACATTAGAGGTAGGAGATAGTAGAAGACAAAATCACAACATCATCTTTGATAAAATCAAAGAATTATGATATTATTAGTTTATGAAAATTTGATCTGAGCCTCAATGAACCTACGTTGTACTTCAAAAGGCAAGCTGATGGAATTTCAATTATGATATTATTAGTTTATGACAATTTGATGATCACATTTGAAAATCCTCTTGCGGTTCAAGAAGTTAAAAATAAAATGCTAAAAGCCGTTGAGATGTCCGATCTAGGAGAAATGAAGTTTTTCCTGGGGATAGAGATTTCTCAATCTTGTGAAGGAATTTTCTTGTCCTAAAACAAGTATATTCTCCCTTTTAAAAAAAATGACCTAGTTTGACTTGCGGAATTTAAGAGAATAAAAAAAAAAATCTTGTGCTCCTAAATTAAAGTTATATCAAATGTACTTTCTTTATATATATTATTTTCACTAAGGTTTGTTCTACAAAAGTTCTTTTTTGTTATACAAAAGTTTTGTACTACAAAAATTTTGTTCTACTTTTGTTTACAAAAATTTTTTTTTGTTCTACAAAAGTTTTGTACTACAAAAAATTTATGTTTTAAGTATTTCGGTAACACGGAAACTTTTGTAGAACAAAAACAAACTTTTGTAGAAAAAACCGGTGTTTTTTGCCATTAACAATATCATGTTTGTGAATCTTCATGCCACTTATGAAATTACACTGAGTTTGAATTTGCCTATAATTTGATCAATGCCTTGCGAAAAGTGATTTTAGATAAGAAAATTGGTTGAATTTAACTATATTTGTTTCTTTGCAACTTGAAAAAAATGATAAAATGAATTGTGTTTTGTGCACATTAATGATTCTGCTGAAAACACACTTATGGACTCTTCATTTTCTGTAATTTTTAAAGTGAAATAATTAATGAGAATATTGAAAGCCTCTGGTCATTGACTGAACTCATCCTTCTCAATTCATTATATATATACAAGTGTTTGAATAGCTTTGGCTTTATACAAACATATCAACATGTCTTATAGTGCTGAAAAAATTGAAGGTAGTGATGATCTTTTAACCAAGATTTTACTACTCCTTCCTGCAAGACCTCTTTTCAGGTTCAAGCTTGTTTCCAAGCGGTGGATGTCTCTCGTCTCTCATCCCTGTTTTTCTTCCCTCTGGAAGCCTGAATCTTTCCCAATTGCACTCATTCTGCAATCGCCTTTTTTCGATTATCCTTGTTATTACATTCCTGATAAAACAGAATCTAAGACTTCTACTAGATTCTTTGATTTTATCAAAGATGATGTTGTGATTTTGAATTGCTGCGGTGGTTTAATTCTTTGTCGTAAGAGACTCATCGATGAGTATATTGTGTGTAATCCGACTACAAAACAATTTCATACTCTTCTGAATCCAAATGTGGAGTCACTAAACATGAGTTTGGCTTTTGATCATTCAATATCGCCTCATTACAAAGTTATAAATGTTGGGTTCCATTTCTTGATTCATAAAGAAAGTTTTTCGCATTGTCTTCTTCCTATTGAAATATACTCTTCAGATACCAACTCATGGAGGCGATCGCGAGCCAAGTTTCCAAAAACACTTTTAAACTATTTAGGACATGGTAAAGGAATTTTCTTCAATGGAGCTATCTTTTGGATAGTTAGAGAGGTAAATAGCTTTTGTTATTTTGATATTGATACGGAAATCATCCACTCTTATCAATTGCCTAAAATGGATGAACAGTATTACTGTGGATGCGTTCGTGGGAATTTACATCTGGTTGGCTCTTCATTCACTGATTCGAATCATATTAACGTATTTCTATTGGGAAATGACTACTCCTCTTGGAGCCTAAAGTATTGCATTGATCGACGTGAACCAACTTCATGTGCAATTCGAGAAATGATTTGTAGTTCACCGGGACTTATTTCTCTTGAATTTATGTTTACTGTGCTTACTCTTATGACAACAAGTGGAGGGTATAATCAGCTAATACCGTATTTGGTTCTTTACATGCCTTGCAAATTTGAATTAATATTAAAAGATAGGACTTGTGAGAAGTTGCCATTACCGTCAGTTCATCATTTGTTTGACAATCCTTTCTGGATTGGAAGCAAATTACACTGTGTAACATAGGCTACTTCAGTCACTCAATCTTATTTGTAATCAAACAAAACGTAGCACTTCATGAACAATAAGGTTTCTATGTATGACTGTTTCTGCTTATTTCATTGATAAGATTCTATTATCTGCAAAAGTGATGTTTATCAGAATGGATACTAGTAGACTATTCGTTTGTAAGGTATTGCAGGCTTACTCCTAGTGATATATTCAGCACTTTTACAACTCAAAATTGGTGTGTCCAGGAGGAAAAATCTTCATATTCTCGAACGATGTACCTAATAGTATACTTTGGAACTTCTGTGGAGAACATTTCTGCTTGTCAATATCCTATCCCACTTAAGGTGGCTGCTAGGTGCTTCAGCGGATTTTGTCAGGGAGATGCTGGAATAGTATTTCAAGATCCATTACGTGTCCTTGGCAGAGTAATACCATGGTAAGGCGTAAGTCATCGGTTGGTCTGAAATTCCTGAAAAAATAGCTTTTTATGGTTGCATCGGCATTACACTTTGATTGAACTAGTGAATTATGAGGCTTCACTTCTTGAAAGCTTAGCCGCTCGATTAGTTATATTATAATGAGAAAGCTGGATTTTTGTAAGAAAGGGCACTCAAGTTGAAGCAAACTTATCACCTGGCAATGTATAAATGATTTAGATATTTTTTTCTCATTTCAAGCTTCAGATACTGTTGTATCTGGTTCTTCAAATCAAGTGTTACAGTATATAAATGAAAAGTTTCTCGTACAATCTATCAACTGTGGCAGAGTTTTCCTTTAGTAAATGAAGCAAAAAGCAGGAAGTAGGCTTAGTACTTAGTAGTATGCATAATTAAACACAAGTGCTCTATTGGCAACTTCTTTCAATCTCTCTAAAATAGGGAGAACTTCCTCTTTCAGGTCTGGTCTGTCTCTATGTCGAAGTTCAGTGCATTTTAGAGCAAATACAGCCAGTTCCTTTGTCATTTCAAGAGGCCAGTCACCTGCTTCGTCATCCAGCAACTCCACCAGTTTATCCTCTTGAGTCTGGAGTGCCTGGTTTACTGGGAATTTAGCTTGATAACGTTGCGTCTGATGAGAAGGAGAGTGCAAATGAGAGTATGAAGCAGTGAAGTTGAGTTGTGCTCCGTCCTCTTCTCAGAGTTCAGCAACAAACATATTAAAGTTGAATTTCGGAAAATGTTTTCTTAATACTTTATAATTAAAGCAATTTGCATCTTTCACTTAAACAATGACTCCGTGGCCCAATGGATAAGGCGCTGGTCTACGGAACCAGAGATTCTGGGTTCGATCCCCAGCGGAGTCGCATATTATTATTATTATTATTTATTGCCATTTTTCTCTCTACTTCTTTGGAGAATTTCCAAAATAAGTTTAAATTATTAAGTCCATTAGTTCACTAATTTCATCCATTTACCGCTTATAATCACGATCCTTAATCATAATTATTAACATTATCAATCACTATAATCAACAATTATCACTATCAATAGTCACCATTTACGATCATCACTACATATCACCAATCATCATCACCACTAGCCAACATCGTCTTCAATCGATCAACCAACGTTAACCATTACCAATCCCAAACATCATACAATTTTATGAAAATATTTCATTAATACAATATTAGATCAATTTGATATTTTATGAAACTTTATATTTATTAACTTCTAAATAAAAATAAATTTTATACATTCAGATATTAAGAAAACACACGTATGAATAGTCTTTCCACTTATATCGGATTCAATAATACATATTACAAAGTATGAGTAACAAACAGAGATCACAGATCTTAAAGAGAAAATGGCAAGTCTAAAAATTCCAGAATTGGTTCCTTCTGCAGCTGAGGATTCTCAACAACTCAGGAAAGCTTTTGTAGGTCTCTCTTTTACCTTCATGATATATATTCGCTATGGAATTAGTTACGAAATTTATCGTTAATATACCTGAATAGGTCGTAGCTAACGTGATTTTTTTATAATCTATGATTTATACGATGTTAAATAAGACTAGCGATGAGTTTTTGTTGTTTAACGAATAAAATTAGTTGTCATCTATGAAGAAGCATAGATGTTTCTGGCAGAAATGCAAGATAAGATTGCGTACAATAGACCCTTGTGGTCGGGCCTTTTCCTGGACCCTTCAGGAGTTTTAGTGCACTGAGCTTGTCCTTTTTTATGTAGAAGCATGCATCCATTTTTATGTACAATTTATGTTTGTTTAATTTAAGTAATTATTGATCATTAATTTAGATTATGATTTGATTTTCTATCCAATTAGTAGTTGCATAACCATGTAGACAGATTTAAGATTTGAATTTGAGTTGCAAAAACGTCATATTTGTTGAAAATTTAGTAATTTTATGCGCGCACACACAGCTTTCTGGCAAAAATACAAGGTTCAGTTGAACACATTGAATTGCATAACCATGTAGACGGATTTAAGATTTGAACTTTTTTTAATTTGAGTTGCAAAAACGTCATATTTGTTGAAAATTTAGTAATTTTATGCGCGCGCACACATAGCTTTCTGGCAAAAATACAGGGTTCAGTTGAACACATTGAATTGCATAACCATGTAGACGGATTTAAGATTTGAACTTTTTTGAATTTGAGTTGCAAAAACGTCATATTTGTTGAAAATTTAGTAATTTTATGTGCGCACACACATAGCTTTCTGGCAAAAATACAAGGTTCAGTTGAACACATTGAATCTATGGCGTGACATTTGCCTCTGAGTTTGTGCTATGTTAATCAAATATTTGCAGGATGGGGAACGGATGAGGCGAAGATTATTCAGATATTGGGTCATAGAAATGCAGCACAACGTAAGTTAATTCGAGAAACTTATGAAGCAAAGTATGAAAAGGATCTTCTCCAAGACTTGGCTGGTGAAATATCGGGTGACTTTCAGGTTGGTTTCAGTTTCTTTCTCCTTCGCCAACAAATTATACTCGTCCATTCCAATTTATATTAATAGTTTGAATGTAAATGGAGTTTTTAGAAAAAATTGAAATTTTTGTAACTTGTCTAAAAGATGTTATAGCTTTAGTGTAACTATAGAACTTTTGATCTTAAACATGCCATAAGATTTGTGTGGTTATAGGTACTTCTCATTAAGGGTAAACTCAAAAGTGTAAAGTTAATTGTTCCCAAATTTAGAAGCGTGTCATTCTTTAAGGAACGAACTAAGATAGAAGTGTGTCACATAAACTGGAACGGAGGGAGTAGTGTTATGCATAGGTAAAAATCTTTTTTATGTATACATATAGGTTGCTGAATTTCACTTATACAAGAAAAGCTTACAAAGAGGGGTTCAAAAGTTATTTTAAGTCATGGGTTCGACTTCTAGATGTGACATTCTTTTAGCATATTTTGAATCCCCTCGTCTCCAATCCTGCTTCCGTATGTTTATAATACAATCAAAATGGTGTCACAGCATGTAGTGCATTTGTGGACTATGGCTCCAGCTGAGCGTGATGCATGCTTGGCTAACGAGGCTATCAAACGTTTGCCTGGTAGCAGCTGCATTATCATGGAAATTGCTTGTGGTAGGTCTTCTGTTGATCTCTTTAAGGCGAGGCAGAACTACCAAGCTCATTACAAGAAATCACTTGAGGAAGATGTTGCTGATCACTCGACTGAGGATTTTCGTAAGGTACTTTCATATCTGGTTCCATAAATAAGGGGGTCTAACTAGTGTCTGAGAATAAGCAAGCTACCTTCATAAACGATATGCATCGAGGAGTCAACAACATGCTCTGCTCTTCTCTGTGTTGGGAATCTTTGATCTTATCTACTGCATTTCCGCTACCTGCCTTCTTCATCTTGTTCTGTGAATCATGATTTTGCTTCTTTGTCAATTTAATTTCATTATTTGGTTAGTTTTCTTTGCTGTATCAAACTTGTTTATTATCTCAAAGTCTTTGAATATAAATTTTTTTTAACCACATAGTCTATTACACCTAATTGTCACCTTTATAATGCATAAGAATGATCAAAGAAGTTAAAGGCGCGCCTAAGTCCTGAAGCAAAGCATTAGACATGTTGAGTGTTTTGACCTTGCTTAGCAGGTGCTTCATTGTCGTCATCAAGGCTCTAAGGTGTACGTTTCCTTTTCAATGAGCTCAATTCCAAAGAGGCAACACCGAACAAGTGATAGTTTACTTTATCATAATCTTTATTCAATTTCTCTGTCCAACAACAACAAGATACTCGGTGAAATTCCACATGTATTCAATTTTTTTGACCAAATATATGTTATTCATGTTTACTTTTCTGATTTCTCCATTTGCGTCTTTGCTGAGAGAAATTAATGAAGTTTATGTCATACAAATTCTTGAGCTGACTATTCTAGGTAAACTAATCCCCAAACAGCTTTTGGTGTCTCTTGTAACTGCATTAAGATATGAGGGAGAAGAGGTGAACATGGAATTGGCAAATGATGAAGCAAAGATATTACATGAGAAGATCTCTGATAAGGCTTATAGTGATGAGGAGCTCATCAGAATTCTTTCGATTCGGAGTAAAACACAGCTCACTGCAACATTTAATCAGTACAAGGATAAATTTGGCAATGCCATCAACAAGGTAAAATTCAAAACACCACTCAAGAAACTTATTGTAAAATCTGCTTATTTAAGTCTTATAAGTTTTTTTCTGTAAAGAGCCTTGGAACAACGGTAAAGTTAGTCTCTGTATGACCTACAAGTCACGAGTTTGATCCGTGAAATCAGTCACTGATGCTTGCGTCAGGGTAGGCTGCCTACATCACATCTCCTCATGGTGTAGGCTTTTCTATGAACCCTGTGTAAATGGGAGATGCTTTTTGTGCACGGGCTGTCCCGTTTTCAAGTGTTGCAACTTTTACATCCATTGTCCAAAAGGAGTCTTCTCTACCATTCCTTGTTTGAAGTTCTATACAAGATTCATGTATGCATTTGAGGAAGAACCCCTCTAAGGCGAGTCTTGACATAACTGGTAAAGTTGTTGCTGAGTGACTTAGGTCACAGGTTCGAGCTATGGAAACAATCTCTTGCAGAAATGCAGAGTAAGACTGCATACCATAAGCCCTAGTGGTCCGGTCCTTCCCTGACCCCGTGCATAGTAGGAGCTTAGTGCACCAAGCTGCCCTTTTTCTTTTTTTGGATATCAGCATTATGAACTTTTCTTGATCAGTCATTGGGCATATGCAGGATTTGAGAGCAAAACCTAAGGATCAATACTTGACCTTACTCAGATCAGCAATAAAGTGTTTGATAGAACCTGAGAAGTACTTCGAGAAAGTGCTTCGATTGTCTATGAAGGGTTTTGGCACAGACGAAGAGTCGCTTACTAGAGTTGTTGCCACTCGAGCTGAAGTCGATATGGAGCTCATTAAAGAAAAGTACAACAAGAAGAACAGTGTAACTCTGGCCAGTGCAATCTCTGATGACACTTCAGGAGATTATGAAAAAATGCTTTTGGCCTTGATTGGGCATGGAAATCTTTGAATGACACTAGTATGTTGCAGGATATGAGAAGTGTTTCCTCAAATTCTGCAGTTTTGAGTTTACTTCAAAGCTGTGTGGCACTGTGTCCCATAAGAGTTAGTTTCTTGTTTATACTAGACTTAATAGTCCCAATTGGTCTTTTTGCCTCTCTTGTGACTAAACACGATACTCCCTCGCTCCCTTTGAACCACTTTACTCGTCATATTTTTAGTTTACGCGTTTTCTCTCTTCAATAAATAGAGTTATTCTAAGTCGTCATAATATTAGAGTATGTGTATGTGCTCCACTTTGATTTTCTATGTTAATTAATCATTGTTTATTAAGGGGAAAATGGAAAAAATGTGATCAACTATATCTTTACTTTTTATAAAGATAATATATTGAATCATCTATTTTTAATAAGAACGAGAACGACAAGTAAAGTGATCTTAAGAGAGTAACAACACTGCCGCGGTGCTACTTGCACCTTCTGAATTTATTCATTTTAATTATACCAGTCAGGCAAATATAATGAACACTATCCAGAAAAGTAGTAGGATAATAGTCCTGTATTTTGGATCAAATGAGAGTGTTAATATTGTTTAATATGGCATGATTGACACTGTAGAATTTACAATCTTCATTCCTAAACCACATTTTGGGTAGGAGAAGGCATCACTAGACAGAAGCAGATGAAGTGTTTGCATTTACAGGTTAACATAAGAATCGCGCAGTTTGATGTGATTTAGTTAAAATAATCTGATGCTGCTCTCTCCGCCTGGAGGTTGGCGTACGCCACCATAGCAAACTCTGGATTCAGATTTAGCATCGGAGAATATACCGCTGCCACTCATTTCTCTCAGCTTAGACCTGCTCAGTGACTTTTCTGAAGATCCAGGAGGAGTGGCATCGTCTCCTTGCTTGAAAATGTCATTGCCGTACAAATCTGCAACCTTCTGGTTATGTATTTTCTTTACTTGCTCCACAATAGGTTCACCGCCAAACAAGATACTGCTTTGACCACCAGCAGGCTGCACAATGCACATGAGAAATGAGATCCATAGTTGCTAAAATGCCAAAACATGGAAAATAAGACGAGTCGATGGAAATTCTGAACATTAAATCCACAGCACAAGACAGCGCTTGAGATATTAAGAATCAAAATCAATCTTAAGACCCAGTAACATTTTTTTGAGAAAGATTTTTAAGTCATTTGACAGTTTTTCAAGTTACACGTTAATTAGAAGGCGTCTTAACTGGATTGCAATCTTTTTCCTCTAGAACTCTAGACCTATGCGAGGCATTACAAAGTTATTTGACAGATTGCCTCCAGCTGAAAAATCATCTTACTAGATCACTATCTTTATCTTTGGCATAATACATACACCCCTTAACTTGGCCTCAACTGACAAGTAAAAACTTCATTTCTGAGAATAAACATCTAGTGGACACCTCAACTTGACCTCATTGTATTTTGTGGCCAGCCGATGCTAACATGGCACATATATTTTAGAGGTGTCTAGATGTTCATTTTGCAAATTGGAGTGTTCAAATGACAAGAGTGGAGATGCATAGATTTGCATCCTCAAAGTTAGATTATTTAGCTGCCAGTTAAGGCTAAGTTAAGGTGTCTGTCTATGTAGTATGCCATCTTCTATTGTCAACTTTATCTACCTGAAGCAATTTACTATGGTAAGACCAATAAAACGCTTCCTTAGATATAATATCATTTTCACAAGATCATCACATTGGATACTGAGCTCTATTAGAGGAAGCACATAACGGAAAGGGATTGAGGAGATGAGTTGGGATGGGGAAGTCGTGCAAGTCAAGGCTGGAGAGAGAATTTTGAAACACAAACAAGTCTCACAAGGCAACTTACATTAGAAACCTTGACAGATGTGCGCACGGTTCGTGGAGCAGGTTCAATCAGGTCTTTGCTTTCTTCAGGTTTCAATGACCGTGCAACAGTCACTGATCTTGGAGGAACTTCTATTGGAGGTCCAAAGATGTTACTTCCACTAAGTTCCCTGCTCTTTGCATCTGACAACTGCTTCACCTTTCTATGTATCTTGCTTTCTTGGTCTTCACTCAGCTCGTGCTGCTTTTCCACTTCTGTTTGAGTCACAGGCGTCTCCTGCGAGATATTTTCTTCAGTACTAACTGAAAGCCTATCTATCTTGCTTTCTTCGTTTTCACTCAGCTCGTCCTGCTTTTCCACTTCTGTTAGATTGATAGGCATCTCCTGGGAGATCGTTTCTTCAGTACTAAATGAAATCTGGCTCTTCACATTTGCACCTTGCTGCAATTGCATTGTAAAATTTTGAATAAATTGATATTCACTGATTTCCTAATCATGTAGCCTGCTAGCCTGGTGCGGTAATATAACAACGTACCATGTGTAATCCGACAAGTGGGGCCTGGGAAGAGTGGTGGTATAAATAGACTTACCCCTACCTTGTGAAGATAGAGAGACTGTTTCCGGTAGACCCTCGACTCAAGTAAAGCATAATTAAAACCAAATATGTAAAGCAAATATAGTAATGAAGAAGTTAGGCTGGAAACAATTAAGAAAAAAACAAGTAGCAACCACAAATGATATGACAATTGAAGCACAGAAACCAAAAGGTAGTACTAAAATTGAAGAATATGATAGTATGAGAGTAATAATAGCAATACTGATAAAGGAACCCGACAATGCTCAAGTACCTTCTAACCTTCTACTTTAGTCCGGTGCAGTAATAATTTTCTTAAATGAGAGGAAACTAGCACCTGAATGATCCGCACTGAAGTCCTGTAGTTAGCATTACCATTAACAGTTCCAGATTCTGATGCAATATCTTCACCACCAACGGAAAATATATTGCTGCCACTCATCTCCTTCAGTTTATACGCCGAAGAATTTCTCCTGAACATTGCAAGTTTTCAGTAGGGAGTGCAATTTGTCAGCTACTTGACTTTTCATTTTCTTTCCAAACAATAGGAACCTCTCTGTCTACAAACATGAATTGCAACACCAAACACGGAAACATAATCCTAATGACCCTCCAGGATTTTGGTTCCACTAGTCGCAAGTCGCGTGAGAAAACAATTACCACAAAGTTAAGTCTCAACTGTGGAAGTGCTTACACTAGGCTTTCATTTAACTTGGATTTATGTTATCATTATAATGATACTATGACTATCTTTAATCTAGTCATCAACCTACCGCAACCCTTCCCCTTCATTATTACATCCACAAAAATTTTCTTCCAAGTCCAAAGACAAACCCGTACAATAAAGAGCTAATTAACTTGACACAATCCTTATGGCTGCAATTTCTAATACCAAACAACCATAACTACTAAATGGAATTACTTCTGTTGCGTGCCTATCATGATCAACAATACTTCTAATGTGAAGGTATCCTAAGATATAAAATGGTTGATCAGTAAGAAATCAAACGTTACAAAACCTATCAACGATCAGCAGTATCAAATCTACATTTTCAAGAAAAAGTAAAAAGGTCAAATTGATAACAAATATAACAAATGGTGGGACAGATCAAAAACACAAAACCATTCGAACCAAAGATCATAGAGAGGCATGCACATCCTGAATTCCTGATCATTCAAAAGGAAAAATAAACATCTCCACTCTATCATACATTTAAACCAAAATGACAATCAACTTTACAAGCAAAACAAACAGGGAATAACAAAAAAAAATCATCTTTATTGAATACTAGGATAAGGAAAAAAAAAACTAAGTGCGCGCATTACTTCTGTATGAAACATAATTGTCATTAAAAGAGGAGAAAACATGAGATTTCGGGCAAAATTCTGGAGTTTGAAATGAAAAATGCAGCATTACACAATAGGACATATTAGGTTAACATGCAATACAATAAGATAAATTATTCATATATACAAAAATCAAATAATAATGAAATATCAATCAATAAATAAATCTATACATACTTCTTTCTTTTCATTCGTTCATTCATTTTCAGGCTCATTTCATTCAAATACCAAATATTAAACCAAAAAGATTAAAAAAAAAAATACCCTTAAATTATGTGAAATTGAACAAACGTAAATAGTTTGGTCTAACAAATGTTCATGTTGTTAATATCCAAACGAATAGGGGCATTTTCTTTTTTAAGACAAAACAAACATTTTTGGATCAAACTATTACAAAAGGTCAATTTTCTTCAATTTCACATAATTTAAGAACATTTTTTTCCCTTTTCCAATATCAAACAAAATGAAACAAATAAAACAATAATTCAAAAAGCTTAAAAAAAATTCCCCATTTTCTCACCTTTTGTACAAGCTTTCAGCTTCCTCATCCGTAACATCCCCTCCAAACAACACCTTACCCATTCCATCAGAAGGCTGCAACAGAAAGAACAAAAAGACAAAATTAACCCTAAACAACTCGCCGCCGGGGAAACGACGGAAAAATAGCTAAAAACATACATGACGAGAACGAGAGGCGGACGACGGCGGCGGAACGTCCGACGACCACGTCAGCAGATCCGCCGTGCATGTTCTCGAATTCCGTGCAGGTTTGGACTTCTCCATTGTTTTTCTTTTTCACGGCCACCGAGTTAGCTAGAGAATAACTCGGTGGGTCGGTACGTTTGAAATTTTTAAATTTTTTTTTTTTTGCTGAATGTTTTGCAGAAGTTTGCATTTTATTGCTATTTGTTGGTAACGTAAGGTTTTTTTTTTTTTGGGTTTCTGAATTTTTGTGGGCCCTTTTGCATGGATGTAGAATTTCGACACGTGGATTTTGAACCCATGTAAAGTGGAAAATATATGCAAAAACTAATAGAAATTGCTTAGTTTTTTTTTTTTGTTTTTTTTTTAATTTAAGTATAATTATCTCGTATTTGTCTTTTCTTTTAACAGAATTTCAAGATAAATTAGGTGCAAAAATCATTACCTCGTAAAAATAAAAGAGGTAGTTTCTGAAAGACCTTAGCTCAAATTTAATTGAGAAAACATGCAAGAGAATGTTAATCTGTTTCCATTATAAATATGGTCTTTGATGTAATAACCAAAAACTTCTTGAGCTAATGTACCAACCTGCAGAGGTGCAAATGATGCTATCATAGTCTCGAAAGATTGATCCAGAGCATAAATGCTCGTTCGAGCTCTCTTAGGAACTATCTCAGCAAATATTGGACTACAAACATGTCAAAAGAGCAAAGCATCAAAGATCATCTATAAGATCAACGCAAAAAACATTTTTAAAAAAAGCATTTTAATTCGCTTTTTTCCCACCAATTTCTAGCTTTGTTGATGTACATAACATAACAACAACATACACAATATACACAATGTGGAGTATATTGGGGAGGTTTAGAGTGTCCGCAGACCTTATCTATACCTCAGAGACAAAAATATTCCTAGGTTGTCTGTCAAACTTTTCTCTTCTTAATGAGGTGGAAGGTATTTTGTAAACAAATATCTTCTTCTTAGAAAATATACAATGCTTGTTATTTTTAATAAAACAAATCAAACAGTCAATAAGAAATAATATCAAGATAATATATATACATAACTTGCCTTTAATATTAGACAGATATATAGAAGTGAACTAGAATTTTTCGCGTAAGTTACTATATGACTATCGCATGTTACAAATATCGATGTGATCTTTACATATTCCATTTGAAAATAATAAGCGAATACAACTTTACGTCATTTAGTAGAAATCAAATATATTCCTGTTCAGAATGAAAGATTACTGCAATAATACAAACAACAGCCTAAAATTTTGTTGGAGAATTTCAACTAATTGCTGAAAGAAATCTGTGTTCATCGTTCTCAAGAAGGGGCTGTTGTTCTTCTGACAGAGAATTTCCTGTTTCTTCAATTAGCTGCAACCGGACACGATCCCTATCTTGTGGATATGTGCAATAGAGGAAGGAATAGATAGAGCATGAAATGACCATTGGAATGCCTATTGCAGCGTACAATGCCTTGGCAAGTGATGCAGCATTTTGTCTATCTGTTTCAATTTCTTGTGAGCCTGTTGATCCCTCCGGGATTGGTTTATAACCAAAAACTTGTTGAGCTAAAATACCGACCACTACAGGAGCAAATGACGATATTACAGTCTCAAAAGATCGATCCAGAGCATAAATGCTTGTTCGAGCTCTCTCTGGAACTATCTCAGCAAATATTGGACTACAAACATGTGAGGGGTGGAATATTTTAGTAAACTACTCAAATTAGCTTCGCAATATGTACAACATATACTCTCTTTGGTCAATTTGTTTGTCTTGCTTTCCTTTTAGTCTGTTTAAAAAGGAATCTTTTTTTTTTTGGCAACTCTACAATTTCAACTTTTTGCATGGCATGTTTAGGACATTTTGGTACATTAAGACTACAAGATTCAAAAGTCTCCTTTACTTTTTAAAACTGTGTCAAGGCAAAACCAACCGAACAAATTGAAATGGAGGGAGTAATAGAACTAGATATGAATGAGGAAAATGACCATGAAAATAAATCTGCAAAGTATTCTAACAAATGATATATTGGATGAGAAGAGACATACTAGTTTGTTGCTGAACCACACCATGATATGCTTGATCCCATGATGAACAACACTAAACCGTGCAATGTAGCTGTTTTAGGATCATTGGGCAATAACAGCAGCAGAATTGCAGCTAAAGGAATTGCTGATCCAGTGCTAATCTGAGAGAGTATAATCCTACCAGAATTAGGCAAACGCTTAGCCAGTACATCCCCCATGAACCCACCAAAGAACGAGCCAAGGGAATCAGCAACTCGAAACAAAGTCCAGAGAAGTGCTGTTTTCTTGTGAGAGAATCCGATAAGCTCCAACCACATTGTGGCAAATGACAATGCTGACCAGGGGAATGTCCCGGAAACCCCTTGGGCGATAATTATTTGAAAGGAAGGCACTTTGATAACTGCTTGTGCTTCTTTTAGCAGTTCAATAACTTCTTTTTGAAAAGGTTTTAGTTGAAGTTGATCTTTTTCTTTGTCGGTTTTACTGCCAACGTATCGTGGATCGCTGGCAAAGAGACGGACTAGAAAACCAACAAGAACACTTACAAGACCAACCAGATGGAAAGAGATTCTCCAGCCAGGGATCCCCATGAATGATGTTTCAGCTATCAGCACAGACAAAACACCACCAAGGATTGAGCCAAAACATGATGTTAGTGCTAGCCATCCGAAAGCAGTACCGCGATTACTATCATCAGTTGAATCAGCAACTAGAGATTGGATTGCTGGTATGACAATTGCAAGTCCTATTCCATTCAATCCTCTGGAAATTGCTATCTGTTAAACAACATCTGTGAGATGCTAAAACAAGTTTTACAGCCTAAATTCAAGAACTATGATAAAAGGCCAACTAGAAAGGTAACAAAATGCACTTTTCATCAAATTAAAAGATAAGATCACAATAACCTGCAAAGGCATAGACAAGATTTGAAATTTACGAGTTCTGAACTTCCTATCTAATCCATAGTTCGTCTTAGTTACAATTTAATATTTATTCATATTTAATGGACTTCCAGATACAAATACAGGGTCTAAGAAAAGCTATTGAGTTTTCGAACCCATAGCTGATGCTCTAGCACAGGCCCTGTTGAGTTCAATATGTTTTGTGCTCTGACCATTTCTTGAATTCAATATGTGCTGTTCATTTCCCTTTTCTTGAGTGTTCAACATTATTATGTTGTTCACTGAACATGCTTAACTTTGACCATTCTGTTGAATTTCAAACACCACAAAGAATTGGATATATAGTTTTGGGACCTAAGCAATTTCTGAACTACCTTGTCCACTACAACGAAACAACTTCTTTATCCAAAATGGCATTTCGGGAATCAGCCTAATTAATTATGCCAAAAATTAGTATACATTCTGGAAAAAATTAAATTCCCGGTGAAGAGATACAATCCACTAAAAAGTATGCCCCAAAAGCTAGCTATTGAGGTGGGAGAGCCCAAAGCTATGTAAGCCTCACATCAACTTCCTGTTCGACCAATGTGAGACTCAAGTCGCATACCTTAGCTTGCAATAGGATTATAACATATACATACAAAGTATATATTTTTACCTTATTTATAGAGAACAAATTATCAGCGAAGGAGATTCAATTGCACTCCTTTTCCTATTGTACGTGGATCTACGACTGTCGGTCAATGTAGAAACAGAGGCAACACCTGTTGGGAAAAATCGGGTAATTTTCCCCCAAAAAGAAAATAAACAAAATACCCGACAAATAATATTGAATACTAAAA
>JBCEWC010006204.1:0-23473 GCA_038996855.1 Solanum aculeatissimum
ATCATTTAACATGATTTTAAATTTTTAAGTGTCTTTTATTTTGATTTTGTCCTCATTTTATTTTTCATTAGTGTGCATCGAAAAACCGTTTTAAAAACACCGAATAAAACCGAAGAACCGAACCGAAATTTGTTAAAACCGTGTAAAAATATTTGACGGCCAAACACCTCTAACCTTTCAAAATATTTTTATTTTACTTATTTTATTTTCCCCAACATTAATCAAATATTAAATATTCCTAAAATATGAATATTTATTTTAGGAAAATAGTAAGCAATTGGAGGGAAAATGAAATTAAGGCGAAAATAATTTGGTCTCCCTCCAAAATTACAATTAGTCTACTCAGCTTCTTACCTCGAAAACGTAAAAGAAAAAAAATGGTCTCAAAACTTTGTACTACTAAAATACAAGAAAACCCACCTTTCTTCTCTGCTATTTCTTCTAAAACCCACAATTTCTTTCTCTCACTAAAACCTCAAATCGTATCGCCCCTTTAATCATCACAGCTCTAAGCTTTTTCTATGGTGTCGCTGCTTCACAAAATTCATGCTGCTTAGCTTTCTTGGTGAGATGATTTTTTTTTCTGTTTGAATCATTTGGCGGTACTGTTTTAGGGGTTTCTGTAGTTATTTATTTCATGGGTTTTGTATAAAAATCTAATCTTTTTTAGTAGCTAGAAAGAAATCAAGAAAAATGGAAGAGGGGTTGAAAAATGGTAGTGTAGAGAAACATGGGTTGGATTTGAATAGGGATCCGTCTGAGCAAATGGAGTCTAATTTGACTGTGATTGACTTAGTTTCTAGGCAAGATCTTGATTTGAATGAGTCTATTAGAGAGGTATGTGAAAATGATTGTGAAACTAAAGGTGTCATTGCTGATGTTGATGATTCTGTCAACGTTGAGGTGGGTGTTGGTGAAGTTGGGGAGGAGCTCCAGCCGAAGGGTCTGGAGGAGAATCAAGCGGAAGTTGTTGTTAAGAAGCGGCGAGGGAGGCCGAGGAAGGTGGTGGATTCAGCTCAGTTGGAGCTTGAGAAGAAGGGTTTGTCTTTGATGTCAAGTGGGTTGAGTCCTTCGGATGAAAGAAGTCCTGGCAAGGGAATTGCTGTTGGAAATGACAAAAAAGATCAAATTGAGGACAATGTAGCTGGTGAGCCACATGGCAAGAGTGATGCCATGAAGCGCAAAGGACGGAGAGGGAGGAAAAAGAAGGAATTGGTTGCTTCTTCACCAGGAGGACAAACTGAGAAAGGAAGTGATGATATGGTAGGTCTTGAAACAAACAAGATTGTGGAGGATAGCATTAATGCCGGTGCCCAAGTGCAAGTTGACGAAAGCAATGTTAAAGGTCAGGATATGCCTGGCAGGAGAGGCAGTGGAAGGAAAAGACCTAAAGTGGATTATTCTGAATTGCATGAAGATGACTTCACTGACGAAGAAGAAATTGATGCCAGTACTGATCGGTGCGAGATTAAGCCTAGAAGGAGAGGCAGAGGGAGGAAAAGAGTAAAAGTTGAGGGTAGTGATTGTCTTGATGATGATAATCAAGTGAAAAGACAGAAGGTGAACACTACGGGTCAGTTTAAAAGGGTCTTGAGATCCCAGACAGTGGCAGTTGTTGATGGAGTGAAGGATGAAGGTGTCTTCAGTCCAAAAATAGAAAACAAAATTGATCCTTCTGACAAAATACTTAAGGTAAGGATAAACGATAATGCAACCCCGAAAAAGAGGGGAAGGCCAAAACTGAAGGAGACAAAGTTGAAGGGCCGTCGTGGAAGACCTCCAAAGATGAAAGGGAGAAATGAACTTTCCAGTCTGACGAGTAGCCAAAAAGATAAATTCAGGGGTCCCAAGAGAGGCATGAATTATGAAAAAGCGGATGGTTCTGTTAGGGGTTCAAAACATCTAAAGGCGAGTCTGACAAATGCTGTGGAAGAGGTGGTCAACATCAGAAACGAGATGGCTTTTGGCCATGAGAAAGACACTGATCAAGCAAATGCTGAAGCTAATTATGAGGATCCTGGAGATGGTCAAAATAGAAGGCTCAGCAGTGACTCATATCATGAGAAGGAAAGTAAATTGCAAGGAAGCAAGCCTGAGGTAATGGAATCGGGTCTTAGGGAACACAAGCAGGCGATTAGAAATCAGATAATCGATATGCTTGTGAAGGCAGGTTGGAATATTGAGTACAGGCCCAGGCTAACAAGAAAGTATAGTGATGCAATTTTTTATGATCCTGAAGGAAGGCAACATTGGTCAGTCACCTTGGCATACAAGAAGCTCAAACAGAAAGTTGAAGCGGGAGATGCTGACGATAAGACCATTTCTGCATTTACTCCTATCCCGGAGGAGGTATTCAGCACATTGTTCAGAGTTAGGAAAGAAAAAGAGAACAAGGGAAAAAAGAAGAAAAAAGATTTTGGATGTAAAATGAGCAAGAAAATGATTATGAAGAGGCTATCCAATAAGCGATCAGCCAAAAACAACTTAAGTTGTTCAGACTATAAAGGAAGTGTTGGCCCCAAAAAAGGACGCAGCTCAAATGTGGCAGTGCGGAGGAAAAAGTTGGGACCAAATACAGAAGATGGACAACGCAGAAAGCCCTGTGCTCTATTGGCACGTAGCTCTCAGGGAGGGATTGATTCAGATGGTGATGAGTTTATACTGTATGATGGAAAGCGCACTCTTTTAGCGTGGATGATTGATTTAGGGGTTATTCAATGTGATGCTCAGGTGCACTACATTTATGGTGGAAGGAAAAAAGTGAAGCATGCAGGAAAGATCAAGGGAGATGGAATTTGTTGTGGCTGTTGTGGTGAGACACTGAAGCTTGCTGATTTTGAATCTCATGCTGGAAGTAAGCTGGGCAGGCCATTTCAGAATGTGATTCTGCAGTCAGGACAGTCTCTGTTGCAATGTCTAATGGACTCATGGAATAAGCAGAAAGAAATTGATCGTATTGCATTTCATTCTGTGGATATTATTGGTGATGACCCCAATGATGATACATGCAACATTTGTGGAGATGGGGGCGACTTGATATGTTGTGATAGTTGCCCCTCAACTTTCCACCAGAGCTGCTTGGATATTCAAGTAAGACACATCTTTTTCTACCCTTTTATTTCCTTTCCTTTGTATTGTCTTAGTTTTACTTCAGTCTATGCTCAAAGAATATGATAATATTTTCTTTTCACTTCTGTTAATCCTGAAAAGAGTACAATACTTTTCTTTTTCTTCAATACTTTAGGTCATATATGTCGGATCACTCTATTAATTGGTATCCTAGTTTTAGATTTTGTATAGGTTTGTGCCATACGGATTCCAGGTTTGATTTGGGCTTAAAAAGAAATAGAGTGCCTCGTAGCCCCTTCTAACCTATATGCAAAGCAAAATCCCCTTATTGCCTTCTCATTCACACCTAAAAGTTAGAGTTTTGCATTTTGGAATAAGATTCTTTGCATGTTGTTTAGTCGTATGAGATATGGTGTAACCTGTTAATGGAAGTATACCAAAGCTGCTGTAGGACTGCTTGCTTAATTTGTATGATGGAGATTATATTATGTCTTCTTGAAGTGTTGTACATGTATCCAAGAATTTTATTTAATCTATTTCATCTGGAGTTGTGTCTTGTGAGATTTTGCAAAAAGCAACCAACAACTTCCTGACTCACTCAGCCGTCCAGTTGGTAAATCTCTTTTGAGGAGACACAATGAGCTTTGAGTTGCACTTTGTGCAATATTATACTCTTATTGAATACTAGCATGTTGCAGATAAGGTGTATTCACATTATTATTGTCTAGGAGTTGTAAGATAATATGTTAGACTATTATTTTAATTGCCACTTCAAATTTAATACAGATTTAGTTACTAGTTTTCTTAATTAAAATTTTGGAACTTTGACTAATGAATTCACCCAATATAATTTCCTCAACAATCAATATATAGTTGTGTAGGCTATATTTGATATTTAGTGTCGTTCTTTTTTAAGGAAAAAACTCGTGTATGGATAGATAATCTATGCTTAATTAATCTAACTTAGAAAAAAACATGTAGTTGGCTGGTTTTATTTAAGCAAGACCAACCCAACGAGGAGAAAGTGCCAGCTAACATAATGACTTCAAGGTTTAAGTGCACCTGAATGCAATATTGAGAATACTGGAGAATACAGAAGAATCAGACAAATTCGCATTGAAAATAGAGCAGTTGGAATTCTGTAGTCCCATCAACAGACTTTTAGGATTTTTAGTGCGTAAAATTCTTCTATCCAACTAATAATTATAATTTGAAACTTATAAATTTCTCTATCTGGATTCTGGAGTACTTTAGAATATGATACATGATATGTGGAAGAGTGTTATATCTTTTCCTTTTTAAAACTTACTCTTTGTCATATATTCTGTACATGTACAGAAGCCAAAAGCCTAAAAGTATGTATGCCAATTTTTTATTTGGTAATGGACATATGATGGAATGATACCACACCACACCTAAAGATAAAAAAATTGTCTTACCTCTCTTAGTGTATTCACCATTCTGGCAGGTATATTGGCTATAAATATGGAAGCCAGTAAGTTGGTTCTGTGTTTGACTTTATTATCCCAGTTGCTAAAAGCCTGTTGTAATAATAAGTTATTGTGAATATCTCTTGTGCTACTTCTTGTAGGCAAGTAGAAGATTTCTTGTAAGCAGTTAGAAGACATGGAGAGATAGCTTAGTAAGATAGACCCTACACCTCCCTCTGTAAGGTTGGTGGTTGAGTGACCAATGGAGCAAAGTGGAAAATCCACTCTTTGGCTCTTGGATAGTGTAGAAAGGTTTACCATAAAGAAAGATAAAAAATAGAAGTGTAAGCAGCTGAAAGAATTGGGTCTATTCATGGGAATGTATTGCATATCTTTTGTTTGTTCAAGAAGATAGTAATTTTAGTATTCAACATGTGGCTTGAATGTTTTTTCAGCAGCTACAATCTGGGTTTCATATTATTTATCAAAAGAAAAATGTATTGCCTCAATTCGAGCTGTGCTCTTTAAGTATTGCCTCAATTCGAGCTGTGCTCTTTAAGCATTGCCTCAATTCGAGCTGTACTCTTTAAGTAATCGGTGTTGGTTGTAAGAATGAGAAAAGTAGAGTTTTGGACCCCCTATTAGATGGCTGGCTACACCAATTGTTGGTCATTTCAAATTGTAATATCAGGTGCTCGCGCAACTTAGAGTTTTTTTGGATGGGCTTATTACTTATGACTTAAAAGTCCAAAGCCATAGGTTGAGAATCCTAACTTCTGACTTTATGCTTATTTTTGTTATATATCTTGGCTTGAAAACAAGTGCTTAAAAGCACCTTTTTATCTTACTCAAACACACTACAAAAATGTTTAAAAAGCACCTAATATAAGCCAACTCAAATAGGCTCTTACTTCTAAAATTGTTGAGCAGAAGTATGTCTTACTGTTTTCTAATGTGTTGCAGAAGTTACCTTCAGGAGATTGGAGATGTGTTTATTGTTCATGCAAATTCTGTGGGACGGTTGTTAGAAACTCCTCAGAGATTGATGTTCAGGATGACATGCCAGTCTCTGACTTGTTAACATGCCATATGTGTGAAGGAAAATGTATATTTCTAATCCTCTTTTATTAGATTTTTTTGGCTCTAAATTTGTAAAATGAATTGGATGAACTAGATAAATGTATTTGCTTTGACTTCTGCAGTTCATTTGCCTTGTGTCCCTGGTGACAGTGCTCTGGATTTTGATTCTAAAGATCTATCATTTTGCGGAAAGGGATGCCAGAAGGTATTGTACTTGTCCAATTGAATTGATTGCACTTTTTGCAACTTATAGATCACATTGTTTCTATCTTGGAGAAGTTATTCAGTTCTTTTATCTGTCACATGCGCTTACTGAAATCTGTTGAAAAAGAAGAGAGAAGTTTGAAATTGTGCTCCAATCCTCGAATGCATTCTGTGCGAAGTACCTTGTAACTAATATATTCCCTCTATCCCAATTTATATGACATAATTCAGATTTTGAGGGTCAAACAAGAAAAGCTTTGACTGCAACTTGTTTGTATGCCCTTTAAATATTTTAAATTGTTAAATCTTGCGGCTTGTAAAAAGTACTTTTAAGTCGCTCGGCTTGGATGGAGGGAGTAATGTTTATCCCTCAATGGGTAAATAGGTCTCACTTGATCCGAGACCATGCTATAAGCTGGAATATGATCTAGAACTTACTTCCTCAGATGAAGAGTAAAATCTATCTATACAATTTGTATACACACACACACACATATATATATACATGAGTTTCTATGCAGTGAAATAATCTCACATGTTTCTTCAACAGATCTTTGAGGGCCTGCAGGTGCTTCTTGGTGTAAAGCATGACTTGGATGAAGGATTTTGTTGGAGACTTCTTCAACGTCGTGATTTTGGCAGAGATACAAATTTGACTGACGATCTAGTAGACATTGAATGCAATTGCAAGTTAGCTGTTGCTTTCTCCATTATGAATGAGTGTTTTGTGCCCATTGTCGACCAGAGAAGTAAAATTAATATAATTCAGAGTGTTGTTTATAACTGCGGGTGAGCATCTCTGAAAATTGTGATGATATGTTCTCATGAGTTTATACTAAAGCGGCAGCATAACCAATTTGTTGCTATTATGACCTTTTCTATACCTGTCTAGTCATGCTTTGTCTATTTAAGTAATGCCATTTGAAGAGTTCCATATAGAGTTAGTTTCTTCTGTTAGTTCTAGATATGAAGTGTGGAAAGTGTTTGTTGATTTTTGGATTTCTGAGTCTATTGTCCAAATGGCATTAGAACTACTTGTAATTCCCCTGCACACGCTAATACCTTTTAATTTTCTTTTTTCTTGTTATCTCAAATCATCATGTCATTTCATTTGTATTGATGTGGATTATTTTTTAATTTGTTTGCACTGAAAATGCTACCTCTACCTTTTCATTGGATTCTAAATTTTGATTCTGTTCTTTTTGTACTATGGTTCTTCTGAAAATTTGTCCTTGTTTTTAATACTACAGTCGTACACTAAATGGTTCCAGTGATTGTGTATATGGTTGATGATTAAGGCACTTATCTTAAATGAATAAGTTGATTTAGAAATTTATCCTTGTTATCCTCTGTTGATACCAGGTCAAACTTTAGGCGGCTGAACTACAATGGGTTCTATACTGTTGTTCTGGAGAAGGGTGATGAACTCATCTGTGCTGCATCCATAAGGTGAGTGTTAGTTGGTTTTTTTAGTCTTCGTTGGAGTATTTCCTACTCATAGTGATCATGATTCTGTATTGTGTCTATGTTCTTCTTGACCAAAACATATTGTTTCTCTGGCCCCACACCGGGAATCCCCTGTCCAGGAGTCAACAATGGCTCTATCTCACATTTGTTCCCATAATGACTGCATTCCTTAATCTCATGGTTGGAGGTTAAGGGTCTCTTCCACTACATAAATAGTGAAGAAGCAAAGCTGAATTGTGATGGGACTTTTTGTGTCAGCTGAAGAATCAAGTGAATCACTGTAACTGAATCTGTTATCTGGAAACCTGCAATATTTATAATTGAAAAGCTGGACGTTGCACTGCTACTCTGAGCATCCTAGGTCCCAGAACTTAATGCCTCAATGCTCAAAAATGGATGCCTCAACTCCTGTGCATATTAATAGACAGAAACCGGGAGTCTCGGCACTTCAATGTCCAAAATAGTTAGATCAATACCAGAAAAGTTCTACTTCTTTCCAGATGAATGGTTCCAATAATAATACGTTGTGATAATATGATCTAAACCATCCTTGCTGCAGATTACTTGATTAGTGTATTTGGTTTGTTCTGCTAGGTTTGTTGTGATTAATTGAAATACTACTTTTGCTTTGCTAGCAATCTAGAGGCATTTGAATGGACATTTTGCTGCTGTAATATAACCAATTCTCGTCCTCTTGAATAGTCAATGTAGAATCAGTCCTATTGGTGTTGCCACAAGGTTGTGACTGATGTAGATGAACTTAAAAATGATCCAAATGGCCAAACTACCTAGTTTATTCTACTTGACATTTGACTACCATCCCAGGTGAATTGAAAAATTGACCACAAGTAATAGTTATATGTTGTGATATCTGTCTTTGGTAGATAGCAGGAAAGAATATCATAATCTTTTATACTACTCCTTCCCTTCCATTTTATGTGGCACTATTTGACTTGTCACGGTGTTTAAGAAAGAAAGACTTTCAAAACTTATGGTCTAAAACAATCTTTAGATATTTGTATGGTTGTAAATTATTTCATTAAGGAACCTTCGGGGTGGCCCAGTTGTTTGGGCTTGAGACTTCCATGTTGGAGGTCTTAAATTTGAAATCCTTTGTCAGCGATAGCAAGGAGTTTGCCTTCTAGGTTAAGCTTAGCCTGGTGCGGGTTACCTGTCCTGGTGTGGTTTGCATATGAGTGAGGGTTTACCCGTGCACATTCAAAGGGTAGCGACTGCGGGTTCCTCTTGTTATAAGAAAAAAATTTATTATTTCATTAAGGGTAAAAGGAAAATTTAAAAGTGAAATTGCTTCTAATTATAGTAAGATAACATTCTTTTTAGGACAGACCAAAAAAGAAAGAGTACCACACAAAATGGAACAGAGGGAGTGTAAGCTACTCCCTCCGTTTTAATTGTATGTCTCGTTTTGACTTGACATGAAGTTTGAGAAAATAAAGAGACTTTTGAATCTTGTGGTTTTAGACTAAACATATCTTCGATGTACAAAAATGTCCTTTAATCTTATGGTCTTAAACATGCCAGGTGCAAAGTTAAAATTAAAGAGTTACCAAAAAACAAAAAAGAGTTTTTTTTAATGGACTAAAAAGGAAAATAGGACAAATAAATTAAAATAGAGGTAGTCTATGTTTGCCCCACTTCTGGTGAACACCTAGTTAGTTTACTTGGCAATTAAGTGTGTGTGTGAAGGATCATTTACTCTTGCTGAACTATTTGTGGCAATAATCTAAATTCATATCTAAAAATGTTGGCCGAACTCGTTGACAGACTGGCATACTTGTCTAGCCCAGAATATAGAGCTAGGCACATGTGATATAGGTATTCCATAAAGCAATGTAATATACTACTTTCGAATATCAACCTACATGTTCTAAATTGACGTTTGATGATGTGGCAATCTCTTAATGTGTTTAATTTTTTTTTGTTTGTTTGTCTTTTTTGGGCTACTTCTCCTCTTGTGCTCAATGGATTCTGGAGAAATTTGTAGTAGTGGTATCTAGTATTATTTGAGTTGGACTCTATCTTGTATTCAAGAATTGTGACAATGACAACTCAAAATGATTCTACTCTATATGTAGGATTCACGGGAATCAAGTTGCTGAGATGCCATTTATTGGAACACGATATATGTATCGCCGTCAAAGAATGTGCAGTCGGCTTCTCACAGCAATTGAAACGGTATGATTATGTAATAAGCTAGTTTGATGCCTCTGGCGATTTTAAAGTGGCATTCTGCTTGTCCTTGTAAAAAGAATTGCATTATAGTTCTCTCCCTACTCGAAGTATTTACCAAGGGAGTACTTTCTATCAATTATGAAAGAGGGTGTACTTTTTATTCAATTACTCCTATTTGACTGTTTCACCCCCACAATTAGATATAACGAGTTTATATATATTTTTGGTTTACCATTTTGAGGTTGTGTTAGATTTTTCTTCTTGTTTCTTAAACATTTTTATTCTTTTAGTGCCTAGAGCTTCTATTTGAAAAATGTTACCACGTCCGTCGGAAAAAAAGAATGACATGTTAATTTTAGGGGAGTCGGACAATTCTTTTTGATGATTAAGCATTTTGTAAAATTGATATGTAGCGTCTAAATGTGCACGTTTTTCAAAAGATTTAGAAATCAATTTTATTTTGAAATTTGATATATTGACCCCTATATTTAGAACCCACCTTTATTTTTTATAATGGATGAAGTATACTAAATGTATTGACTTGAACTTATCTGATGTGCTTGAAAAGAAGTTGGAAACTTGAATAATTCATCATTCAAAAAACAGTATTGAAGTATGATGGTTTTTGAGTTTTACACAAAGTATATACTAAAATAGATTGAGAATTTTGAAAGACTTTTATTTAGTGATGCCTTCTATTCAATTCTTTTTTCCCATTGGAAGCAGATTTTTCATGATAAACTTGTGTAGAGTCTGTTTTTTAGAAATGATTTTTATATATAAAACGTCATATAGTTATTTGATCACTTGTAATCTTCCTTAAAAACCTTTTCAAGTTAAGATTTTCAGAATAATAAATCTCTCGACATTTTTTCATTCTAATGCTACAACCAGTGTTCTAACACTTTGTTCGGATGGTGATTGTTTACGTATTGTTTTATAATGTATTGTACTGTATTGTGTTGTATTGTATCATATTGTATTGTTTTAGTGAATATAGTGTTTGGATAAATTGTAACATTCTCCGTCAGTAATATAATGCCACACATCCATAATTTAAATGATAAACCCACAAGAAAAGTAGGGTACGGGGAAGAACTACTATGAAAAGGTGAAAATGTAGGGTAAATGATAAAATTGAATTATTAAATAATAAGTCAAAATGAGAAGGAAATATTAAGGTAATGACATCACACCAAATTGTTTGTTACGCAAAAAATGAGTCTTTTTGTCGTTACCTTATAATGAAGTTAAATGATATGTTACAATTAAATTTCAGTGACAATCAAAACATTGTATTTAAACTAAAAATATAATATAATACAATGGGTAACAACCATCCAAACAAGGTGTGAGATTTTTTTGGGACTTGGTTGTGGCTCTCCCCTTGATGGGGCATTTGTAAAATACCTCGAGGCACATGTGTGGGTTTTGTTGTGTGAGGCTTATTCCTAAGCACTTGACTGTGTGCCTTTAGCACACGTAATGTTCAACGCTCATGATGCAGTGAATAGTTCTTATTAGATCATGTGTCAAAGTCCCTAATTGGCATCCTCAAATTCTTCAACACACATTCCTAAAAAAAATTCTTATCATCGGTAGAAATATGAAGATTTAAATAACTCAAATAATGAGTCATAATATAGTATACTTTAAACCCTCAGGGGTTGGCCTGGTGGTAATAGACTTGAGCCTTGGGGTTTGCTCCCTTTCAAGGTTTCAAGTTCAAAACCCACTGGGTGCAAACAATTTCTGAGGGCCATCCGATTGGGTAAAATCTGAATAAACCGTGTTGCACTTGCGGGAAACTCCTTGCCGAGGGCCTGTGCACCCTCGGGATTAGTCGGGGCTCTAAGAGACTCGGACACCCGGTGCAAATAAAAATAAAAATATAGTATACTTTATGATTGAGACATTATGAGGGTGAACACCATTTGAAAATTTCTCCTGTATATAGAAGGGTGAAGTTTATACCTTCCCATACAAGCTAAGTTGCTCGGACTCTTCACTTATGGTGCGACACGATATGGGTGTGGGTGTGGCACCTGTATCCGACACGTGTACCGAGTCCGAGTAATTTGGTTTGCTATTGAGTTTCATGTCTTAGTTCTCTCTCTCCACATTATCAAACTTCTGTTTTTGCTATATGAAAGCTACTTAAGATTTCTTCCTGAAAGAGTAATGTTTTAAATTGTAATACTGCTAAAGAGCTCTAATTCTTGAAGTTTAGAAAAGGTAAAAAAACTATGGTCGGGATATTATTATTTGACAAATTAAGATTTTTTGTCGTTTGTAAGTTAAGAAGTTATTGTTGATTTGTATCTCATGATAACTTCAATAAAACTGCATTGTTTATACTTGTATATGCGTGCTAGATTTTTTGATTTTTAGGTGCTTTTCTATTTCCTTTCATTTTCTTGAACGTTTAATGTATTTTTCATATTTTCTTGTGTCATTATGCCATTTCGTTGATTTATGAATTAAAATATTTAAATAACCATGAGGCTTATGCCTCGGCACTTGCACCTTCTTTTGTATCCAGTAAAACATTTTGTGTCGCCTCACCTCACCCCACCTCACGGCTCCACCTTTTAAAATGCTGGTCGCTGGATACAACATCTTTAATGTTTAGGATCTGAGGTTTGGTAAACAATCAGTTTTTGGCATATAGGTCCATCATTTGGTCAAGATTAGTGTTATAGAAGTCTGATAACAGGGGAGATGTATGCAACACCTGAAAACTAAAGGGAAGATATCTGTGATTTGTGCGGACCTCAGGGGAGGTTAATGTAATTAATCCTTCAAGTTGTGTATATATAATTGTTTACAACTAATAGTGGAGTTAGGCCGAAAATAAAGTCCAGATATAGTATGCTGCTGTACATTCTGAAATCCTAACTTCATTAGAACGTATAACTGTTCTCCTGTCTCTATTTACTGTTCAATGAGTCCTTGCAGCAAAGCTTCTCCTATCGAGCTGATTGATTTTACAATTCGAACTTCTTACCATTAGTAGTGCTCTTTTAACCAGTGTATGGGTCTGGGTTCTAATTTGTGACCTATTCTTGCAAAGCTTGAGTCTATCTATAAAACCCTCTCAAATATAGTGAAGGCACCACACATCCACACCCATAAATACCATTTCTCTCTCTCCTTTTCCGTTGTGCATTATCTGTCTTAGTTACCAAGGCCAAAATATAATCTGGATTACAAAATACAGATTGTGTCATTAGGTAGAGTAAAAAGAGGTGAAGTAGCTATATTTTGACACCACGAGATTTTACTAGTGTCATCATGCATGGAAACTATGCTATTTGTATGGAAATGTGGAGTTGATTAATCTACATGTATATTCTAGTGCTCTGGAGCCAAAAAGTATTTATTTGCTCTTCAGCAGCTACCTGAAGTCTTTTCTTCTTGAAACTCTTGTCAGGCTCTTTGTTCTCTTGGTGTTGAGAAGCTGGTTATACCTGCTATAACAGAACTTAATGAAACATGGACAAAGGTTTTTGGTTTCAAACCCCTTGAAAAATCAAAGAGACAGGAAATGAAGTACATGAGTATGATAGTGTTCCCTGGCACAGATATGTTAGAGAAGCCTCTATTGAAGGATCAGTTCAGTGAAGGCCAAGTTACTTCAACAGGTATCTGATACTCGTTTATCGACATGCTATCCATCTTTTCAAGCTCTTTGCTTCTCATCATGTCTTATTAAATCGAACTAACAAATCAACTTAAAATGTGCCTGAGAGCTGGAATTAGTAAAGTAATAAGCTATTTTTCAGGGTCCAATGCTGATGCTTTCTCTGAGGTCAAACTCAACCAGGATGATAAAGGGGCTATTTTCCCTGTAGAATCAAGTCTTGATATAGCTGATGACATCTTGAATGATACGTCCGATTGCAGAAACAGTCTTCCTTGTCTTGCTTCTGAACCTGATGCTCATCAAACTGAAAGGATAGCTAATATCTCTTCTGCACAACCTGGTTTTGGAACTATTCCCTCTGACGTAACAGTTGAGCAACATCACATGAAGATATATCAACATTGTGCAGGTGGGATGGAAGACAAAACACTAATTGCTTCTCCTGTGGCACCTATGTCAACACTTCATGAGGAAAAAGCCATTCACAGTATGGAAGACAGTAAAGAAGCTGTCAGTTGTCTGCTAAAAGGAGAAATTGAATGTCTGAATAATGACTCCGATTCCCTTGACAAGGTTTGCCAGGAGACATCCCCTATACATTGGCGAGATAGAAATGAATGTCACACACTTGAAGTTCCTGCAGGAAAAGAAACAATTGCTTCAAGTGAAATGACTTCTGATTTGATGTCTGATTCCTCTGGTTCGGTAAAAGCTACTTCCAAGGCCTCCCATCAGATAGAAAAAGTTACGGATTGTTTAGATCTACCTGTTCCTAATGGCTATATTTGTGATAAAACATCTACGTCAGGCATATCTTGCTTGAACTCTCCTTTGGCAAGTCAAGAAACTTCTTGTGAGATCATGAGAAGTAACATCAATGACCATAAGGAAGTTCCTGTGGATGTTCATGCTTTGTCCATTGATTCAAAGTCTGTCCATGATGTAGTTCAACTGTCTGCAAAATCCAATGAGGAACTGGAGTCTTGTTCATATTAGTAGTTTGTCTAGTTTTGAACCCTGAGGCAGTATGAGTTCCTGCGATGCTCTTATGGTGCTAATAGAAGGGTGCTCGATATGTAAGTTTATTTATATTGGCTTCTGACTTTCCCTTCCCTTAAAAGTGACTTGGTTTTGTGAAGCAGCCAGTTGTGTATGGTTTGTTTAGTTTTTTTTTCTACTCGTCTTCTTTTCCTGTTTTAGGGGGTCTTTGTGGTTTGCATTTTTTGTTTTTGGTTAAGCTATGTTGTCTAATCTTTAAGCTATTTAACATGTTCGCAAACCATGTGCAAAGTTTATACAGAAAGAGCTCTACAAAGTTGAGTTATTTTCTGCAGTGATCCAATTATATACCTCGTTGGAATATCTGTATACTTGATATGGCATATTTATTGGAATATGTAAGATAGATCTCTCTATGGCATGCATGGCTCTTTAGTTTCTCTCCCTCCTAGTGGTCCACATGATGACTTGGATCACAATGTCTAAATCTCTGTTGGCTCCTCTTGTTCCTGGTAGTTGCTTAGTACTTTATTCAAAAGTAGTTGCTTTTTATCAATTTGACTTGAAGCCACTTCCATAATTTAAGAATGCAGTGATTTGATAGAAGCTACTAAATAATCTCTGGTTGTCAGCGATTTAAATGCCCAGACTAATAGTTAAGGGCTCTGGACATATGAAACCAAAATTTGAGAATGTGTTTTACTCGTCACCCAGATTATTGCTAATATTTAGGTTATTGTGGCAATGTGCTTTTCTGAACATAGCAGGTTATGGTGGTACTTGCTCTTGTAAGTGTCATGGTTCTGTTTTGTATTGCCTAGTCTGAAGTTGTGTTTGTCTTGCAGGTACTTTGTGTAGATTCTTGAAGATGTAATATGCTAGTTTTGATATTTACTCGAGCAACATGTGACAGCCAAGTGTATATTCCCGCATGTATTTACTGACATGAACATATGTCGTGCTATGGTTTTTGAGTAGAGCTGGTTTTTGGCTGAAAGTGGTTGATGGTTCCTACATGGCAGCAGTGATAAAAGTATAATGTGACCTACAGATTGGATTGGGATGTGTATAGGTAGTGATAGATGTAGGCTTTTTAAGAGGTATGTATTTCATGTGGTTCTAAGCTCTTGGTTGCATTTGTTAGGTAACCACCTTTCACAACTTATTGAAATGATGAGACCATCCCCTTTGGTTGTTGCTCTGTAGTACCATTTGCATGGTAATAATTTTAATTCCATTGCATATTTTCCCTTTATCCTTTTTGGTTGTGATAAGTTGGCTGTTTGTCCTTTTTTTGTCTGCCATTTGGGAGAAATGTTGGTGATATGATGAAGGAGTTGGCATTGGTCATTTAGACGAATATCATGTATGAGTAGAGTGAATAACTGTCTGTTTAGGATTGTTGATGGTGTTATACTGATGAACGTGTATGTATTTGATGTTTGAGTTTTATTGGTGGCAGTAAGTGTTAATGCATAGGAATTGAGTGATACTACCTACTAAACATTTATTCCAACATATCCTATTTTGTTGCATATGTACAATAGGGAATGTTTTGTTGATGATTCAAAAATGCGTCAATTAATATGTGCATTTTTTATGTCAAGAATTAGCGTTAATGATCATTACGCATGTTTAACTTTTACTTTGAAAACAAAATCTACATAACAATATATTTCTTATTTTAGGTATTTTTATACTTTGTTTGACCAAATTTCAAAAATTAATTTATATCCAAAAAGTGATTTTCAAAAAATATTTTTGTCGGACAATGATTTTAAAAATACTTTTGAGTAATGCCACAATTGGTGTTTTCTAAATGTGATTTTTTCCAAAGTGCTTTTAAAAAAATAAAAAATTCTATGAGCATGTCTGTCTTCAGACATGGACACATGGTATTGACTTGTATTTGGACCTTTAAAAAACTTTACCAAATCTCTACCAAGTAAAATAAGATGGATAACGGAAATAATATTGCAGCAATGAGATTACTCTCTAAAAACTCTCTCTAAAACCTAATTCTGCCGCCGCCAGTACTGACTTGCATGGCCATTCCGGCCGGCTGTCCGGGAGGGACCGCCCAACCCCTTCAACCCCCCTCTTTTGCTAGCTTTCTGAAACCATCGTCTGCAGTGTCAAAGCTTCTACCTTTCAAGCCTATCTGATATCTTCATGGAGAACCCATCATACAATGGGAACAAATGGAGATCGAACAAATGGCCATCAACAAAAATCTTCAATACACTGTGATTGGCAAATTTTTCTATGGGTGGCCAGAAATTCAAGACCTGAGGACTCTTATTCCTAAGCAGTGTGAATTAAAGGGAGACTGTAAAATTGGACTACTTAGCAATAGACACGTTCTAATCAGGGCAACTTTACTGGAGGATTATGTGCATCTGCTATCTAAGCCGACTTTCTACATCACCCACAAGAACAAATCGTTCCCGATGAGGACGCTCAAATGGGATCCAATGTTTCACCCAGAGGAGGAGACTACAACGACTATTGCGTGGATCTCGTTCCCCTCGCTTCCCCCAAACTTCTTTGGAGAAGAGACAATTTTTTCACTGGCTGCTGCGGTAGGAAGGCCCCTACAGGTGGACATGGCTACCAAAAATCAAACGAGGCCGAGCTGTGCCAGAGTCAAGGTGGAAGTAGATCTCCTCGGGGAATTTCCAAAGCGAATTAATATTTGCGTGAAGAATGGAACAGAGGATATCATGGAAAAGTGGATCCAGATAAAGTATGACTATGTCCCCAAATACTGCACACCCTGCTTGATCCAGGTTCATGACGAAACTCAGTGCTATATTAAGCATTCAGAATTGTTCAAGGATACGAGAGCAAAAAATAACAATAAGGAGCAGGTGGAGCAAAAGAAAATTGAGTGCATGGATACAAAAGAGCCAACTTCCATCAAACAGATGGAGGGAACTGTTAAGGAAGGATTCAAGGAACAGAAGAAGAGAACAGGTGGCTGGAAAGGCCAACCATAACAAAAATGGAAAGTGTGTGTCAAAAACAAATTTGATACATTGGGGGACAGAAGTAGAGGAGTCTCAACAATTAGTCAAAGGAAATGAGAAATCAACACAACTGCAAACCAAGGAACAGGAAGTCCCAAAACAGACCATGAAGGAATGAGTCAAAGAGGTATTTGCCAAGGAACAGATGGAAGAGAAAGGGCAAGAAAATATGGGGGAGACCAGCTCCTCAATTTCAGATGAAGAAAATACATCAAAAGACCAGAATCATACAACCTCTACCATAAAAGAGAAGGATGCTTCAAGAGAACATGACCAGAAGGTGATAGAGATAGAAGGTTCGATTGATAATAGTAAAGTCGATCTTAATGCTAACTCGGGGGAAACCGTATCTTCAAGTGACGTACTAGAAAAGGAGGAGGATTTTGATGAGTTACAGCAATATGCCCCTGACGTTGAGAATGGGGAAAGACTGGATTACAACATTGCTCAAGTAAGCAAAGCTGTGGATCTTTCTCCCAGACATACAAACAGTCTCAAAGCCAAACGGGGAAGATCTATTATCCCACTTCAAGTGAAGACAAGGAGTAATAAGGGGAGGGCCATTAACTGTGATCAATGATAGAAAAGGTTATGTTCTGGAACATTAGGTCGGTCAATACCCAAAACGCTTTTGGGAGATTGATGGATCTAAATAATAGTTATCACTATTCATTCATAGCTCTTATGGAACCTTTCTAGGATCCAAGGAGCCTAGATCATTTTAAAAGGAGAATTGGTTTTGACCACGCACTGGCCAACTCGTCTGGTAAGATTTGGATATTCTGGAAGTAAGACTGGGTGGGGTCAGTAGTCAGTGACTCTCCACAACAGATCACAATGAAATTCACCTCATGGGGAAAAAGTTTCTTTATCATGGCTGTCTATGCAAGATGTAATCACCATTATAGATTAGAGCTTTGGGAGGACCTGGAAAACCTAGACAGTCTCAATTGTCCATGGATAGTTGGAGGAGATTTCAACATTATACTGAATGAGAATGAGAAGATAGGGGGCATGGAGTTCACCCAACAAGAAGCAATGGATTTTGCTCAATGCATAAACAATTGTGCCCTAACTGAAGTTAATTTCTCAGGAAGCAAGTTCACATGGTGGAACGGGAGAATCAATGAAGCATATATCTTTAAGAGACTTGACAGAATCCTGGTTAATGCTGAATACCAGGAGATGTTCCCGAGAAATGAGGTTCATCACCTTGTTCGGCAGGGATCAGACCATGCCCTATTACACTTCCTAAGCAAGTAAGAGGAAGGCAACATAGCAAAGCCTTTTAGATTCCTTAAATTCTGGTGTCAACATAAGGACTTTCAGGAGGTGGTGAAAAGAAATTGGGTGGTTGACTTCAAAGGAAGCCCCTTCCTGGAACTGCATGCAAAGCTGAAGAGAGTGAAATCAGCGCTGACAAAATGGAGTAGAGAGAAATTTGGTAACATCTTCATCAAAAAAGCCACTTTGGTAGATGTAATACAAGTAATGGAAACTCAATTGGAAATGGACCCCTCCCCAGAAAATAGAGCTCGGCTAAGCAAGGCGGAAGCTGATCTCAACAGATACTTAAAACTAGAAGAGGAATTTTGGAGGCAAAAGTCAGGGATGACCTGGTTTGCACAATGGGATAGGAATACCAAAATTTTCCACTCCTATGTCTGAGGTCGGAGGAAGAAACTGCAGTTGAACGAAATCTGGGATGAACGAGGAGTAAGTTAGTCACGTTAGCAGACATAGGATTGAAAGCAGTGGAATTCTTCAAGAACTAATTTACAGAAGATCACCTTGGTCAAGATTTTACATTGCTTGATCATCTTCCCAAATTGATTACAGAGGAGGAGAATATACTGTTAACCAGGTTACCTGAGGAGGAGGAAGTGAAGAATGCAGTTTTTGAACTCAGTGGAGATAGTGCAGCTGGTCCGGATGGATTTTCTGGGAGTTTTTTCCAGAAATGCTGGGACATTATCAAAAAGGATGTTATTAATGTGGTAAGAGATTTTTTCTGTGGACATGAACTTCCCAGGTATGTGACCCACACTAATCTGGTCTTAATCCCAAAGAAAGAAGTGCCAAAATCCTTTTCGGACTTAAGACCAATAAGTATGAGTTGCTTTGTTAATAAGGTGATTTCTAGGGTGGTCCATGATAGACTGGCCAGTGTCTTACCAAAATTGATTTCCCAAAATCAATCTAGTTTTGTTAAAGGGAGGAGCATCATAGATAATGTGTTGCCGGCTCAAGAAATCATTAGAGACATCAATAGGAGGAGAAAACTCATCAACGTTGTGGTCAAGCTTGATATGACTAAAGCCTATGATAGAGTGTCCTAGATTTTTTTTGACAAAAGTGCTTAGGAAGTTTGGTTTCTCGAAAATCATAATTGATATGGTGTGGAGGTTGCTGGTCAACAGTTGGTATTCCGTGTTAGTAAATGGACAATCTTATGGATTATTCCAATTCTCCAGGGGTCTAAAACAAGGAGACCCCCTATCACCCACTTTATTCATCATAGCTGCGGAAGTTCTATCTAGAGGGATGAATGGTCTACATGAGGATCCAGACTTCAAAGGGTATGCCATGTCAAAGTGGAGCCCCAAGATCAACCACCTGGCTTATGCAGACGACATCATTCTGTTTTGCTCAGGGGAGAAGAGGTCTATAGTAAAGATGAGAAATATGCTGAGAAGATATGATGAAGTTTCTGGTCAGATGATTAACAAATCAAAGAGTTTCTTTTATTTGCATGAGAAAACTCCTTTGATCTTTTCAATCAGAATACGGAAACTCACAGGGATCAAACAAGGTGATTTCCCTTTTACGTATCTAGGGTGCCCAGTATTCTATGGAAGACCAAAGAACATGTATTTTGAGGACAACCTAAGGAAGATTTCTAGAAGGATTTTGGCTTGGCAGAATAGGTTCTTGTCATATGGGGGTAGGATTATTCTCATTAAGCATGTATTGCAAGCGATGCCTATCCATTTGTTATCTGCCATGATCCCTCCAAAAGGAATCATGAGAACTCTGTATAAACTGTTTGCAAAATTTTTGTGGGGGAAAACTTTGGCAGAGAGGAGAAAGCACTGGGTAGCCGGGGTAGATTTATGTTTTCCTACTGAAGAGGGAGGACTGGGATTCAGATCCTTGTTTGACATGAACAAAGCTCTAATTGCGAAACAGGGGTGGAATTTCAGAACCTCCACAGGCTCCTTGTGGTACACTTACTTATGGAATAAGTATTGTAAGAAAATGCACCCGAATCTAGTTCAGAGCAGAGGGGTTTCTCAAGTTTGGAGAAACATGATTGACATTAGAGAGGAGGTGGAGCCATTTATATGGTGGCAACTAAAGGATGGTAACTCATGTTTCTGGCATGATAATTGGACAAAGATAGGTGCGTTATACTGCACAAAGGGTGACAAGGCTGAAGATTCAGATATTGAAGTCAGGGAGTTTATTAAGGATGGTTCATGGATTGAGCATAGACTGCATGTTGTCATTTCCTCTGAAATGACCAATTATATTATCCAGGACATTAACCCTTATTTAGGAGGATTGCTTGATAAAGCTTGGTGGCTGGGATCTTCATCAGGAGCCTTTATAGTCAAGTCGGCCTTTCAGTTATTAAGACACAAGAAGGGGCAAAGGGATTGGGCCAAGATGATCTAGGCGAAAGGCCTTCCCCATAAGATCTCTTTTTTCCTGTGGAGAGTGTGGATAAGGAGAATTCCATCTGATGATATTCTTAAAAGAATGGGGATATTAGTGATGTCTAAATGCTCATGCTGTGACAGTGGCTTTGAGGAGAGCCTGAACCATTTATTCCTAACAACTCCCATAGCCTTAAATCTATGGAGGCAGTTTGTTACTTGTGCAGGTTTCAGCATGGAAGGTGGACACCTTTTCACCACAATCAAGGAATGGTGGAAGCATACAAAATATTTGAGAGCTAAAGCAATATTGTATGCTATTCAAGTCATCCTTGTTTGGGAACTATGGAAGAGACGTAATTCTTTCAGACATGGAAAAGCGATCTCATATTGGAGTCTGCAGAATAACTGTCAAAAATCAATCCAACTTCTAATAAGGACTTGATTTCTCAACTGGAAGAACATACCTAATGACTGGGACTATAGCTTTCAGATCTTACAAAGATATAGGCCAAGCTTAGATGTTAGTATAATCAGGTGGAACACTCCACAACATGGATGGGTCAAATGTAATACAAATGAGGCAAGCAAAGGCAACCCAGGAAGTAGTTCTTATGGGTTCTGCATAAGAGACAATGGGGGAGATCTACTATATGCAGAATCCAATGCTATCAGAGTTGCAACAATCATAGTCTCTGAAGCACGAGAAATTAAAGAGGCCCTCAGGTATTGTACTTCACAAAAGTATGAGAAGGTGATCTTAGAAATAAACTCTATGGCATTGACGAACATAATCCTACGGGAATGGAAAATACCCTAGGAGATCGTTGAAATTGTGGAGGAAATCTCGAAGCCTATGGAAAATAAGGAAGTCTTAGTCACACATGTGGTCAGAGAAGCCAACCAACTATCAGACTACATAATAAACATGGGATTAGACAGGGATACAAAACAGATCTACAAAGAATTTAATCAGCTACCAAGCATGGAAAAAAAACTTTTAAACATTGACAAATAGGGAGTCCCTTCATTGAGGATAAAGAAAAGGAGCAAAGCACATCATTTAATTACATACCACCAATGTTTGCACAACCCCAATATTTACAACAGGAAAGGTCGAGGAGAAGGACTGTGCAAATAAAAGTTACCACTAGCTTTAACAACTCCCAAAAAAGTGCACAAAACCAGCAAATGGGGAAGAATTAGAATCGGGTTAGCAACCAGTACATGCACCATCACCCACACCATGTCAAAAGCCAAACGACTAAGCCGCTCCCTCCAGATGGCTTTCTAAAAGTTAAAGAATCGTTTAAAATATGGAAAGAGAGTGAGGAGATGACTGAACTGCAAGATAAAACACTTACATGGAGAAAGATGATAGAGAAGGCCTCGATTCTTCACAGCTTGTTCTTTCTACTGGAGACAACATCTAGAAATAGAACATCTTTAGATCCTCGAAGGAAAAGGAAAACTTTGTATGGCAAGGCAAGAGTTCTACCTTTGACAGCTGGGAGATTGAGTGTTACAAAAATGATGCAGGAAATTCGAAACCCAGAAATGGAGATAGAGGAAACGCCGGTCTGGAACCCACTGGAACATTGGAAGCGACGGACAACAAGCTCAAAATGTGGAAATGAGATTAAGAAACCTAGGGTTGTAGGTCTTTTAAGTTGGTTCGGGCCGACTCCATTTTTTCCACTTCAGATGTATTGAGATTTAGCTCCCTGACTATTTTGATTAATAATATGGGTCCAACCCGAAAATTTAATTTTAAAAAAAAAGTAAAATAAGATGGCTTATTTTAACATGAAGGATTTAGGCTTCTATTTAAGTATTGTTTACAAACTTATTTTTATTTCACATTGCATGAACTATACGTATATTCACAAAATTTGTGGTTATTATTTTTTGGGTAACAAAAATTGTAACGTATTTTCCTTTTTGACGAGATTATTAGTCCTTAATTATGCAGAAAATGTGAAAAATCAGTCCAAATCTTTCTCATCACAATAAATATGAGACAAATATTTTTGTATTAAATTGTTATGTGTTTTTACTCAACTTTTATTATTAAAATTAGTATTTAATTAAATGTAAACACAAAGATGCAAATTACTTGTTATGAGAGGCTTATATTATTTAACCTACATAGTAAAAATAAATATTTTATTTTATATATTAATTAGAGCAAAAATAAAGAGTGTTTGTAACGATGAACGGTTGCTAGTTATGTGGGACAAATCTCATAATTTAAAATTTTCTCGTGCCGGTATCATCCCGTCCTGGTGAAAATATTACCGCCACAGTGGTTTCGCTATGGCGAGATAGAGCGGCCATAACGGGATTGACTGGTTAAAGTTAAAAGAAGCGAATTCTTATTTTCCTTCCTTTTCCTACAACGTCTAAAATAGACAAGAATCATCCTAAAAATACTCAAAATGCTGCTCTAGACTTGGGAAAAAGGGAGAGAAAGGATCTTAATGCAAGAAAAGCTACAATCAACGAATTTTAGGCGTGTCTCCATCAAATTCGTTGTCGAAAAATCAAGAGCTAAATCTTTCATCATTCAACATCAACTTGGCACCAGGTAAGGTAGGTTTTCCTTCTCAAGTAATTCTAATGTCACGACCCAAACCTAGGGCCTAGGTGTGACATGGCGAATGAGAACCCGAAGGTCCCCAAACAAGCCTCTTAAAT
>JBCEWC010006205.1:0-23470 GCA_038996855.1 Solanum aculeatissimum
AATCTTACTCTTGTACGTTTGACTTGTATGTTGGATATTTGGCTATGTAATATGATGCTATTTCACTTGATTTATGACCATGTCACCATGTTATGATAATGACTTGAATGTTGAGTATGATGAATGACTATGTGCTATGTGCAAACATGCTTAACCCTTTCCCGTATTGTCCTCATAGCTTGAGTCCCAAGTCCCCGAATCCCTAGAGCTTATGTGTTATGTGTTAAGCTTCCGCGTTTACGAACCGATGATGAGTGTAATAATGCTATGATGGCTTGATCGAGGGTCTTCAGGTCCCCTTTCGCCATGTCACATCGAGGCCCCTATCCGGGTCATGACAGTAGTTAATGGTGGATAGAGCCCACTGAGGTGGGTATGACAAAAAGACTACATTATCCATGTCTTCCAGGAGTGTTGCTTGAGATGCTATGAGGTGGGCTACTTTGTTGCCTTCACGGATGCTGTGGCGGATTCGCGAATTCCCCTGTTTCTTCAATAATAACCTGCATTTGACAATTAGAAAGTTAAACATGTGGGTGGAGTTGTCATGTATAAGACGGATTACCTCAGTAGAGTCTGTATCAATTTCCAAGTGGTACATGTGTTGCTCCATAGCAATATTGAGACCATGAAGGAGAGCCATGAGTTCCATATGGGTATGGTTGACAGCCAAATAGTTTTTATAAAATCCCAGCTTCCATCGTTCAGTAGAATCTCTAAAGACAGCGCTTATGCCTCCTGTCTTGGTGGCACGGTTATAGGAACCATCGATGTTAAGTTTGAGGGCTTCGGAGGACGGAGGGTACTATTTTATGAGAACGGAGAGACTAGGGGCAGAATTATGAATTATAGAGTTAGAGGAGAAGGAAAACTCAATGACTTTGTATTCCAGGTAGTTGCAATTTAAGGGAGTGTTCGTGCCATTGAAAATGTTGGTGTTGCGATTTAACCCGATGTGCCAGATGGCGAAGGGAAAAAAGAACTCCCACTTGAGGAGAGGATTAGGCATGACGTGATTCTTATTTTTAATAGATAAAAGAAAGTCGAGGTTGGAAGTAATTTCCCCTGCAAAATTAATTTGATAGTTGTCCCAGAAACTTGTTACAGGGCAGTGGATAAGCATGTGGGTCAGGGATTCAGGTTCAAGTTTGCAAACTTGACATAAGTTATTGGAAGTGATATGCAGATTATGGATAAAAAAGTTGGTAGGAATCCTGTTGTGAGAGCACTGCCAAAGAAAAAACTTAATTTTAATGAGAGTTTTCAGTTTCCAGATCCAATGATAGCTATGACCATTGGTGGTAGGATGCAACAATTTCCTAATGGAACTCACATTGAAGAGGCCATTCGGATTAGGAGACCAGATGAAAAAGTCTTGACCCATATCCTTATGAATGGGGGTGTTGGTGATACGATCCACAATATTATCAGGCAGCGGAAAAGAGAGATTACCTAAGTTTCATTGACCATTATCAATAAGGTTTGTGACCCTCATGTGGATATCATCTCTATGGAAGGGTCCCTCAACGAGGTTTCTAAGGTTAGTGTTAGGGGGGATCCAATTGTGATTCCAAAGACTAATGTTGTTCCCGTCCATAATGACACAACTAGTACCCTTGCTGCAAATGTCCCAACCCTTAAGGATGTTTTTCCAAATAAAGGAGCCCCTTTTCAAAGGGGTGTTCCCTTTATAGTATTTACTAATCAGACACTTAGCCCAGAGCTGGTTTGGACCTTGGAACAACCTCCAAGCTAGACTACCAAACATGGTTTTATTTTTATGGTCTGCTTTGATGAGGTTGAGGCCTCCATTTTCTTTGGGCTTAGTAATCATCTCTCAACTGAGTTAATGTTCGAACTCAGACGAAAGGTTGATATTTAAAGAGTCTTTAACAAGTTTGGGGAAATCGGAAGAGTAATTTTTGGATACTATAAGCTTGGACTTAGTCCTATTAATAGTCTCTCTAGAGAGATTGCAAAAGAGGTCCATACAGGGGTGCATGCTGGAAACAGTGTGACTGGAAGCAGATCCCATGAGGGTGATATCGCCCGCAAAGAAGAGGTGAGAAATTTGGGGACCCCTAGGATTAAGTGTGATGGGAATCCAATTGAGAGTGTCTACTTGGTGATTAATATAGTTGGAGAGGACTTCCATGCAAAGAATAAAGATATAAGGGGACATAGGATCTCCCTACCGGATTCCTCTAGTTGGTTGGAAAAAGTCTGTCCTAGTTTCATTAATTAGAATAACAATGGAACTGGTGGTGATACAATTAAGGATAAGAGAGGTGATTTGGGGAGGAAACTTGAAATATATTAGAGTTCTACGGATAAAAATACCTTTGGCCCCCTTGGAGTTATGAAATTTATTAATAATTTCTTGGATAATGATGGCATTATATGAGGGTCTCCTTCCAGTAATGAAACTATCTTGGAAGGGGTTGATGAGATTAGGAAGGAATGGCTTTATACGATTTACAATGATTTTATAAATCATATTACAAAGTCCAATAGGTCGAAAGTTTTTCAGGTTATTGGCATTGGGAACCTTAGGGATAAGACAAAGATGAGTTTGGTTAATTTCGTCAGGAATGAGCCCAGTATCAAAAACTTTGACAGAACTTTGTAACGGAAAAACTTAGGAGGTCCCGATAATTTTGGTAAAAGAAAGGATGGAGACCATCCGAACCAGGCGCCTTAAAAGGATGAAAGGAGTTGAGAGCAATATTAATTTTGGAGTCTTAGAGAGGTCTGTCCAATATAGAAAGGTCAAATTTATGAAAAGATACGCGATTTTGAAAGTAATCTCTGTGAGACTCCTTGTGGCTAGTAGTAAATATACTTTGAAAATACTCAAAGGTATGAGATAAAATAGAATTTTGATCCGTAATAGTATGTCCATTGTCATCAACGAAGCTCACAATTCTATTAATCTTACATCTATTGAGGACGGAGAGGTGAAAGAACTTAGTGTTCGCATCTCCTTCGTTAATCCAATTAATTCTAGATCTCATGCGCCAATAATCTTCCTTAATGCGTAAGATGTTGTAATATTCTTGCATAAGCACTTTTTCCAGATTAACAAGGAAGGAGCTAGTAGAAAAAAAGGGGAATTATGAATGCCCCGCAGACAGGCCTGAGTAATACTTTTATTCCTTCTAAAGTTACCAAAGGTGCTCTTACTCCATTCTGAGATTTCTTTCGCAAACTTGTTGTTACTACAAATTAAATCTTTCTCTTTTTAACAATGCTCAACTATACTTCTAAAGTCTATATGGGATGTCCAGAAGGTATCAAGCTTAAACAACTTAGGGGTTCCCGAGAAGGAGATATTATCTAATCGTAGGAGAAGAGGATTATGGTTATAAAAGTTCAAGAGAGATGTAGAATATGAGCATGAGGGTATAGAGAGGACCACTGACGATTTTTAAGACCCCTGTCTAGTCTTTCTAATATAAGACCATTATTTCTACGGTGATTGGACCAAGTATATTTAGACCCTTTAAAACCTAGATCGAGGAGTTCATAGTGTTGCATGCGAGTAGAGAAACTATTAGCATTGATAGGATTAATAGGACACCCTCCCCATTTCTCATCTTGGTGCATCATTTTAAAATCATCAGACATAAGCCAAGGACCTTTGTAGTGAGAATGAACAGTATAGAGATTATTCCAAAGCACATTTCGTTGAGAAGAATTAGTACTAGCATAGATTATGCTAAGCAACCAAAGGTTAACGGAGGGATGTACCTTAATTAACCATGGCATGCAACTCCTGGGATGACTGTCTAACACTAGTAACGGTGACGGCATTATCATGCTAGAGTAACACAATCCCTCCAGATCTACCTAACGCAGGCTGCTCAATCATTCCACTGAATTGGAGAGAATCCCTAAGTCTGGAGTGGTCCACCATCCTAGTTTCAAGGTGAGCAAGTATAGAGGGATTGTAAGTAGCAACAATATCCTTAAGGTTTCTTAAGGTCGCGTCGTTAGCAGTGCCTCGAATGTTCCAAACAATAAAATTATTGGGCCTATTCCTAGGGAGAAAGGTGTTTGCATGGAGCGCATTAGGTCCCTTCAGATGGGGAACTTCCTTCAGAGTTGGGCTCATCACCACTGCAAGTTTTGCTGCAGCTCAATTGATCGGAGGACAAATGTTGATAGAGCATTTCGTCAGAGCAATCGGGCAACCAAAGATGTATTTCTTGTCTTCCAGTTCTAGTAATAGCATAAGGGCTACTTCTTTTAGACTTGCTATTTCGGTGAATGTACGGACCTCCTCCCCTTTTGCCATTACTTGCTCCCGCAGAGTCTGTTGTGCAGGTATCCCTAGCGTGGTTCCTGTTGTTGTTGTTGTGGCACTGTCATCTGAGGTGTCCATGGAAAGAATAGTGTGTTCAGTTTCATGTCTTCCTTTGGACTAAAGAAAGGGAGTTTTGAATTCGTCGGAAGATTCAGAAGTGGGTTGAAGTACATCTGTTGCATGGAGTGGAAGATTTGTGGAGCCACAGTAGGTGCTAGTGGACTCAGTATATTGTTCAACCATACGTGGTTCATGTAGTTGCCCATTGCTAGCGTCATGGCTTCGGTGACTAACTGGGCTAGGAAGTTGGGGTTTTGGAGTATGCTCATCACTTCCTGACCCTTTATCTCTAGAGTAGAGAAAGTTGCCTGGTTTTGGAGACCCACTTCTAGCCACGAATGGGGTGGGTGAGTTGGCGGGAGTGCTTGGATGGCATACACTTTTGATGGATTTGGGAGTAGGTTCAGAGGCGGAGGGTCATTGTTCATGGTTGGAGAGTGTGGGACTCGATAAGATAGAAGAGCAATTTTGTTCCTTTTGTTTAGAGGAAGTAGCCCCCTCTCCATTTGGATTGAGAGGGAGAGAGTTTATAGGCTTGGAGGGGGGTGTATGAGAAGTGCCTTGGAAGAGTTTATAGACTATTCTATTTTATTGCATGTTGTTAATTTGTTTTCACTAGTTTAAAAGTTTAATATTTTATTTTCCTTGATTTCTTGTTAGTTTCCACCATATATATACTAGTAAAAATTTGCATGGGCTCAATAATATTATGTTAAATAATTAAAATGTAAAAAAAAATTTATGATAAAAATTTTCATAATTTTAATTTTGTTGATCAAAACTATTACCTAAAAGTTAAAATTCGAAAAAACATTATTTTTCAAGACGGGCTAATTAGAATGAATAATTTATTTTTTAAAAATATTTATATGTGTTGACAATATAAATTTTTTATAGTATTTTATGTCATGCTACATCACTTATAAAAAAATTATTTAATAAAATTAATTATTAAAGCTATTTGATTAAGTTATTCTTTCTATATATATAATATTATTAGGAAATAAAATATATTTCAATTGTCAAAAAAAAATTGAATGGATAAATTTTTTCAGATTTAGGGTGTGTTTGGTAAGGAGAAATTTTTTTTTCAATTTTCTCATATTTGATTGGCTTAAATTTTTGAAAAATGTTTTCCAAACCAATTTATTTTCCTCAAATCTAAGGAAAATGACTTTCTTCCAAAAATTGAGAAAAACATTTTCCAGAACTCTTCCCCAACCTCAAATCACAATGTTTTTCTCATACTCCAACCCTACCACCACCCCCTCCCTCCAAAAAATTATAATTTTAAAATTTCTTTAAAAAAAAAAATTAAAAGTTCATTTTTAAAAAATATTTCACATTTTGAACATTTCATCTTTTTATCCCATCACCCCCCACTGTCCTCACCAGCCTACTCGGCCCCCCAAAAAATTTAAATGTTTATTTTTAGAAAATATTTCAAATTATGAAAGTTTTATTTTTTTACCTCACCCCTACTACTTTCCCAACCTCCCATCACCACCACCCCCCCCCCCCCCAAAAAAAAAATTTAATTTTAAAAATTTTATTTGTTTAGCCCGCTCCCACTCCACCCCTAAAAAATATAAAAAAAAAATTTTAAAAAAAAATCAAATTATTTGAAAGTTAGGTATGGAGTCAGGAGTGGTCGGATTCCGATTTAAAAGTCGGAATCAAGTCTAAATTTGTAAGCCGAATCTTCGGCCGAAAGTTGAGTTGGGTCCCACATCAAGTATCGGGATGAGGTCCTCAGTCGATTATTGGGGTTGATTTTCATGTCAAAAACTATTTTCGTAAAAAAAAAATCTACTTTCTAACAAAAAATAAAAGATATTTTTTAAAAAATATTTCCATTCATTAACCAAACAATAAAAAATATTTTTCACTCACCAAACAAACATGAAAAAATAAGTTAGAAACCAACTTATTTTCCAAGAAAACATTTTCCATGAAAAATATTTTCCTCCATAGCAAACACAACCTTAGTCAGTTAAATTTATCACATATTAATTACTCTAATAAGTCAAAACAAAAATAACATCTCTTTAATTGAAATAGCTATCAATAAGACTTACAAGGTTAAAAATTCAAGTAATAAAAATAAATATATATACCAAGTGATCAGATACTCAAGTGACATACAAATGATTATGCAACAAACAAGTTATACCAGAAATATTGGTAGGTTACAATATAATTAATTATAAGCAAGATAATTTTTTTTCTAAGTAACCAAATTATCATGTGACAACAAGGCCTTCTAATCTTGAAGAATATATCTATTGAATTTCATTATGTTTGTCAATAGATTAACGATAAATATCTTATCTTCAAGTACATTCACAATATTGATCAACGTCTGATTCTCTTACCAAATCACTTTCAAAAAATTAATTTTAGCATCATTTGTCCAACCTAAGTGTTGTTGCACGCCATCTAGGAGTGTAGAGAGGGTATATTAGAACATTATAAATTACTATTTATTTTTTACTAAAGTTATTTTTTTACTGCATAAGTTGTTATTTATGTTCAACATTAATATAATTTGAGAATTTTATATTTTATTTTTCTTGATTTCTGGTTAGTTTCTACGGTAGAAAAATTTCTTTCATAGAGATTGTTATTTCTTTATGTATATAAATCAGTTCATCACACATTAAAGAAAAAATATTTTGCTTCATCTTGCTCAATATATTTCTTTATGTTTGGGGGTGACGCCATGGGCAAAGCTACCTTATGTGAATGGTCACCGTTTGTTGAAAAATTATATAGTATATAAAAATTAAATATTAGCTATTAAATGTATATTTAATTATGTACATTTTTAACATAATTGAAGAAAAAGTTTATACACCCTTCATCAAATTTTTGGCTCCGCTAACAATTGCTATTACCATTCCTAAATTTAAAAAAAAAAATCATTACTTTCTTTTCTTTTTCCCAAGATTGTCATCCCCTTCTTATGAACTCTAATTTAACCAACCAACATCTACATATTAATCTTTCATGTAAATTCTATGGCTCACCTTACAAAGCCTTAATTACATACTCTCTCCGTTCACAATTACATGTCAAAAAATTTCTAATTTGGTTTTCATTTTTACTTGTCAATTTTGAGAATTCAAGATAAGATAAATATTTTTTTTCCTATTTTACCCCTAATTTATTTACCAAGTTAGACTTTTTGAAAATATTGAATGACTAAGTCATCTTTAGAGTACCTAGAAACCTAGAAAATGACATAATGCATTAACATACCCCAATTCCATTAAGTTAATATGAAAAAATTTAATTAAAAAGAATAGTCCTATTAAAAAAATTTAATTAAAAAAAATAGTCCTACAAATTAATAGGGGTAAAATGATAATCTTGCTACATTAATCATTATTTTCTTAATAGATGTGCCATGTCAAAATTTGACATCTAATTGTGAACGGAGGGAATAACACATTTAGTGATAATAATTTCTTTTTTCAGCCGTAATTGAGTTAATGATATTATCTTCAGAGTTGCTAAATTTTTAGCGATATTTATACAAAATATTTATTATGAATATTTATATTATATTATTATTATATATAATATAACGATAGTTATATTGTTATCGCAAAATCCTTTATTCGTTGTATTGATTGTCCTCTTTCCACCGTCCAATGCCTAATCCCACCGCTTCACTCAGTCCCCCACCCCGCCGTCACCCCAAATTACGTATAAATTTTTGAGATAATATTTTCTTGCTAACTTATCAAATATTTTATAAAAAAAAATTATTATTTTCGATAGAAAATATTTTCTTTCCTGCCAAAATCACCCAATGTTACTCTTCACTCATTTCAATTTATTTGTCATACTTTTTTAAATATATATTTTAAAATAATATTATCTTTTTCTTTTTAACTACTCCTTAATTTCAAGTCTCTACATGACATATTTAATCCATAAGATTAAATAATATTTTTGTTACATTAATTATTTTAACATTATAAAGTTGATTTAAAAAAAAAAATTCACGTCAAATTAAAATCAGATATTTTTTATGTTATCCGGGCAATGCATGGATATATATACTATCTCCGTCCCATATTATATGGATACTTTTCATTTTACAAAGTTATTAAGAAATCATTAATACATTAGTAGATTTTACCATTTTACCCTTCATTTATATCAATGTATATTAAATTAAGTTAGAAAAAAGCATTATTACACAAATTAATGGTGAGGGTAAAATGGGAACAAAATAATTAATTCTATCATAATTCAGCAAGTCTCATATAATATGAGACAAATATTTATAGAAAGATGTTCATATAATATGTGACAGAGGTAGTACTAGTTAATACTCCCTCCGCCCATCTTTACTTGACTCCTATACTATTTTAGGATGTCCAACAATACTTATCCAGTTTATGAAATCAAGAGATAATTTTACACTTAGTTTCTAATTTACCTTTGTCATTAATTATAGTTATTTCTCTATTACAATTTTCAATATAGTATATTAATTATATTGAAAAAGTGATTTTGTAAAATTAGCTCTATCATTTATTATTTCTTAATCCCTATGATAAATCAATAGAACCAAGTAAAGGGACTGAGCAAATATAAAATGAATTCAACTTTTTGAATAAAATATTTCATCACTATAAAACATTTTTTGTTTTTGTTCTTGTTTTGTCATATTTGGCCTTCAAGAGGCTTAACCTTTTCCCTATATGGGGTTCACGCTATAAAACACATCCTATCTGATCTCACAATTTTTGGTACTCATTCATTTCCTTTATCTTTTTCTTCTCTAGCGGTTCTTCCATTCTCCTTTGGGGTTTTCATCTGTCGGTATGATTTTTTTTCTTCTTATTTCTCTCTCTCAATGTATTTTTTCTATCACTCTATTACTTTTCGCCAATGGGTATGATTTATTTTTTTAATTTTTTGATGCTTGAGATCGATTGTAGGTGTTTAATTTCCATGAAATGGGTTTTAGTGTTCTTGATTTGTTAATGTTTTTGTTTTTTTTCTTTTACGAAATAGAAAATGTGGATTTGCAATTTGATCAACATGAAAAAGGGGTGAGAAATAAGGAAGAAACACTCAAAGAAACAATTTTTTTTTTGGTAAAGTTTGTGGAGGATTGGGATTTTGGTGTTTGATAGTCGTTCTAGTTTCATTGTTATGTGAATAAATATTGCTTCTTTTCACTTAGTAGGATTTTTTTTTCTTTTAATTGTCATTGCTTTTTATGGAATCTTGTGTTGCTGCTATTTGGGTTTACCTTGGGAAATGGTGTGTGAGATTTTTTTTTACTGTTCCAGTTTCTTGCTTATCATTTGGGAGCTATGTTGCTTGTTCTCTAAAAGAAAGTTGTCTCACCCCGTGTCGGATTGTCTAAAAGTACATTACTTTTTGAGGATTTAACACACACCCGTTAATGTTTTTGAAAAGTTGGAGCAGCATAGGTTGGGAGAACTTACTTATGTTCATGTCATTTGTTGAAACCAAACTTTAGATTGTGTTACTGATTTATGATTGAGTTAACTGTCATTTTATAATCAAAGCTGAGTTTATATGATTCTTCTTTTATGGATTTTAATTTCATGGCTATTTATGGAATCTCGTGTTGCTATTTCGGTTTACATTAGAAAATGGTGTTTATGATGTTACTGTTTTGCTGTTCCAGTTTACTGCTTATCACTTGGGAGCTATGTTGCTCGTACCTGTGTCAGATCCTCCAAAAGTGCATTACTTTTTGAGGATCAAACACATATCTGGTCAACATTTTTGAAGAGTTCGAGCAACATAGGTTGGGAAAACTTACTGATGTATATGTCATTTTTAAAACCAAACTTTAGATTCTTTTACTGATTGATGATTGAATTGCCTATTAAATTGTGGTATTTTAAGCATTTAACAAGTATATATCAGTTCTGTTCAGTTGACTGAAATTAGCTTGGGGTTGAAACATAGTAGTTATAAATTGTGATAGCTTAAAGCATTTTTATAGAAGCTTTAGTTATGGTGTTAAAGTGTATGTCCTTGTGCATTTAGGGCTGGTTTGGTATCATGGGATTATAATCCAAGGACTAATTTATCCCGCCTAGGAGATGGAGTAAAATAAACCCAAATTGGATGGGATAAGGTGGGATATCGTAGGATTAATCCAAATGTGGTATAAATTTTATGTCAAGCTTAATGTTGGGATATCCCACCTTATCCCGCGTACCAAATGATCCCTTAGTGAACACACAGATAAGTTTTTCACATAATGGTTTTTAGTAAGGACAGACTCAAGCTAAATGAAATGAAACGTTGTAGGGCATTGTTTTAGTGCTTGAATAAAGAGGTATTTAAATATCCAATCCATACTGCTTTCTTTCATACTCTTATCCCCTTTTGAATCTTAAACAGAAAGGAGAAGGAAAAAACAGTGAGATGCTTTCCTGATTGTCTTTTTAAGTTTGCACCCCAAATGAATTACTGATTAATTCACGAAGACCACACCAATTATCATTCATCAAAAGCTTGTTAGTCTCATTTGTGCATCTCATGTAGGTTCACTCGCTCATACATGGCTGTTTCATTTTTATGGTGCATTTTGTTATTGTGAGGTGCATGATTATTTGTGAATTTCATCTTGAGCAGATTCATGACTAATTTCATCTTGTGCAGATTCATGACTATCACCCGCGTTGGGTCTGATGAAGATATCTCCGTTAATAAGAGAAACTCAGTTCCTTTTTCAACAGCAACCTCTGGAAATGAAGCTTCCTGTTTTGATTGCAACATTTGCCTTGACTCAGCACATGATCCTGTAGTCACCCTCTGCGGTCACCTCTACTGCTGGCCTTGCATTTATAAGTGGCTCCAGGTTGAGAGCTCTGGACCAGGATCAGTAGAAAACTCTAAATGTCCAGTCTGTAAAGCTCACATTTCAAATACCTCGTTGGTGCCTCTCTATGGTCGTGGGGTATCATCATTGGAATCTGAACACAAGAAGGCTCAGGCAGATGTGGACATACCTCATAGGCCTCAAGCGATTGGGGCAATCACACCACGTAATTCAGTGTCTTCAATTCCTCGCATACATCAGCGACTTCATCAAACTTCTCTCTACCCTCCACGACCATCCACATTTCAACATCACCAGCAATACTTCCCCCAAGCCTTTGGTAGCTATGCAGCTGTGGCTCCATCTAGCTTTGGGAACACTACAATGACCAGTTTGTTCAGTCCAGTGGTTGGTGCGTTTGGAGAAATGTTTTCTTCACGAATGTTTGGAATTACTTATCCTCATCCTAGCTCTTACCTCATCCGAGGGCGCAGGGGTCCTAGAATGAGAAGGGAAGAAATGCAGGTGGACAAATTTCTCAACAGATTGTCCATCTTTCTTTTCTGTTGCTTCATCTTGTGCCTGCTCCTGTTTTGAGGTTCATATAACATTTATCTTATCCTAATTTGCAGAAATATGTGCTTGTGCTGACAACAGTCAGGTAATAGTTCATAATATAAAAATATAGACTAGTAAGAGAATCAACAGAAATAGCTTTATATACACCATGCAAAGGTTGCTTCATTTCCTTGTCTTTGTGCCTCTTTTTGGCAAAAACAGTATTGTTGATTCAGAAGGTGGCAATATATATATATTTTTTTATGCTTAATTAATGGAACATTGTTCATCGCGATAGAAGGCTTATTCAAATTTGGACGTCTGTGTTTGGTGTAAGTAGACCTTGTTTCTATAACGAATGGTCTTGTTCAAGAGTTGAGTGTCCGGTAGGACATCAATGGATGGACACAATAAGTATCACAGGTCAATCGATCCCAAGAAAACTGCATCCCTTACAATGAGTGCAAGTGTGCAAATAATTTTTGCTTTCTTGATGTCTCGAACTCCCAACTTCATGATTGAAGGTCAAGGGTGTTCACATCACCTTTTTAGTATTGTCTTAATTTTCATAATGTTTGGAACAAAAGATTTCTTGATTTGGGAGGGGAAAAAAGTTAATAGTTCTAATTATACTCCAATTGATAATTATGCTCACGTTGATGAAACACTTTATTTTCTTGATATTAATCTACAAACACACTATGGTCATTATTATGATAAAATGAATGCAAAATAAGAAGATGAATCTATGATTCAATCTTTAAGTTTCCTAAACAATTTTTCTTTTTCAGTGTCTAGTCGATTCTCTAGACATATTTTATTTCTTCATTTCAAGATTTCGAGCCTATAAATACTTTTTATTAAGGATGAAATGATCTCATCCACGCTATTTGTTGCTCCTTTTCGGCCAAATTGCTAATTTTAATTTAATCCGTCAAGGTTCCGTTACCTTGGACTAAAAACGTTCCTCTTTATACATTTAAAAGGATCATACTTGTTCGTTGTTATACAAAAAGGACGAATAAGTACATCCCTAAACTTAAGGGGCCATAAGTAACCATTTATTTAAGTTTTAAAGATTAGCTCAACTCCTTTCTGCACTTGCTGTGGGAACCAAAACCCCTACAATGGCGAAAGAGCGAGCAAAAACTTCAGAGGACGAAAATGGAGTTCCATCTAAGCGGCAACACAAATCAAAATCCAAAAGGGAGGATGAATCCGAATCAGAACCGGAACGAGAAGTGAGAAAACACAAGAGAAAGAGAAGTCGAAGTTCTAGGAGAAGATCGCGGGATGATTATGAGGATTCAGATTCTTCATCATCCAGTGAAGACTCGTATTCGGACTCTGAAGACTCGTATTCGGATTCGGAGTCGAGTAGTTCGGATTATTCGGATTCAGAAGAGGAGAGGAGGCGTAGAAAGAGGAGAGAGAGGAAGCGAAGAGAGGAGAAAGAGAAGGAGAAGAGGCGAAAGCTGAGGAAAGAGAAGGAGAAGAAGAAAAGGAGGAAGAAGGAGAAAGAGAAAAAGGAGAGAAAGATGAAAAAGAAAGAGAAGGGGAAAACTGGTGCTGTTACAAACTCTTGGGGAAAATATGGAATTATTAAGGAAACTGATATGTGGTGAGCTACTTTTCCTGGCTTTCATTTTTTTATTTAAGCTCTCATCATAAATTTTGAAGTTAAACTTTGAAAATTTTGAGTTTTTGAATTGAATTTGTGTTTGGAATGCATTTTACTTGGATTTTTTTTAAAGTTATGTCAGTGAAATCCCAAAGATATGAACAAATTTCATGGCCAAACAGACACTTGAAGATGAATTTTTAAAATCTAATCCAAACTAGCTAAGTGTTACAACTTGAGAGCATACTACTGTTACTTCTGTTTCATTTTATAGTCGAACTGTAAATAGTTACTTGTAGTTATCTTTTAATTGTGTTCCATAAGATAAGTCACCTTTTAGTTACTTGTAAATAGTTATCTTTTAGGTGATTTTTCCTTGAAAATGTTTCCTAATATTTGGTCGGTTGAATGAAAAGTGCTATTAGGAAAAAAAAGAAAGAAATCATTGAAGATAATTGGATAGTGTTTTAGTGAAAGTTTTGAGTATCATGAGAGGATTAGTGCTTAAATGTTGGTTGGAGTAGTGATTTGATATATACTAGTAAAGGAAATGACTTCTCTTTTGGTGAAAATAATTTCTTTGGATAATATTTTCACATACCCAAACACTAGACAATCACTTATTATCCCAAAAGCATTTTCCGAAAAACTTAAGTACTTGATCGTAAGCAAGCTACAACAACAACAACATACCTGGTGGTATCCCACAGGTGAGGTCTGGGAAAGGTAAGATGTACGCAAACCCTTACTCCTACGTAGGCTCAAATTAGAAGTTACTCAGACAAGGGTTGCAAGAAGAAAAAAATGACAATTACATATCAAGATACAAAGCAAAATGAAGCAAGAGATAGCAATTAAATGACATAAACCAAGAAGGAGGACAACTCTGTCTCCCTTTTGATTCTACTGGGAAACACTATAATGTAAGGAAAAGCCTTCCTCCATAAAGAAGAAACCCCAAGGCTGCAAACAGAGATACACCTGCAAAGAATGCCTTATATGTTGTGCACTGTGCATAGAACTTAAACTCTTGGAGTAGAGGTTGTCCCTATTTGTTTGATCGCCAACATATCCAAAACTTAGATGCATGATTAATTTGCTTTTGTCATTGTCCTTAGAGTGAAGATGGTCATTTTTATTATAGAAAAAATTATATGCCCAAAGCTAATCCTTTGTTCAAGCTTAGAATGAGGCAGATGGATTTCTTGTAGGTATAAAGTCTGCGGAGGCTGATACTCTTTGAACTTTAGGTCTTGGGAGGAATTAGTGTGAGATTTAGAACCATTAGTTTTAGATAACTCTTACTTCGCCTTAAAGACAAATTAGTTAATTTTTTAGAATGAATAATATCAAATAAAGTGGAATGCATAGATGAAGAGGTAAGAGGTAATATGTAGGCTGTAGCCGGTGGAAACAGTTGTTGTGCGCTAGTTGGCACGAACACTTGCATTATCACAAAAAGAAAAGGAAAAACAGAATGGGTAGCTGATTCATACAATTTTCAATTCAGATTTAGCGGACCTTAACTAGTATTGACAATGAGGGATAGTTGATTGATTAATTGTGAGCCTTTGGACGGAAGTAGGTAGCACTAATGGCCTCATGCTTAAAATGTCGGCCTTTGGGAAAGGCTCAAGGGATGTGGACAAGTAAGTTGGTTTAAAGGAGTTATGGATTAGTGGAACATGATTGACTGTTATGGATCTTTACCTTTTAAGATGCAATGATGCACAGATTTTTCTTATGGATAAGATATACGTTGCATCCAAGGGTATGGCCTACTGTTTACTGGTCAATGAAGTGGGTGTAAACCTTGGAGACCAAAGTTCAATCCCGACATAAACAAAAAAATACTTGGTGTTGTCTTTTCATTTGCCTACTTCTTGGTTGCCAGGTTACTTGTAAATTGTCCTGGTGGGATGTAACAAGTATTTTGTGGAATAATTGAGGTGCATGCAAGCTGGTGTGAATACCAACATTATTCTAAAAAATAAGAGTAGCCATTCTTTGGATTCTTCATCTTACATGAAATTAATCTGTTTATTCTTATTTGATGAAAGGAGAACATGTTGTTATTCTTTTCCTCTTCTAAGTAAACAAAATATATCAATAAATACTAAAGGTGGCGATAGTAGGTAGCTCTTCAGTTTCACATTGAATGCATAACCAGCCAATGATCAGCCATACTGTTGCCTGAAAAAACTTGGGTAAGACAAACCAAACTACTATCATTACTATCATAAAATAGGTTCAAAATCAATGTGCTAACAAGACTAAAACCTACCCGGACTATGTAAAAATCACCTATATGAGTCTTTTTCTTCCATTGTGTCATATCTTTTGCAAAGTCTGCCTATGGTTCATCATGAATTGTCAAGTTTTATGCTGGCTGCTAGCCTACAATAACCCTCCTTGATCCGTGCTTGAAACCAGCAATGTGAGCAAGCTCACACAAGCGAGTGATTATCCTACAAATTTCAGGCTTTAGTCTTCAATGCAACTTGAATGCTCTGAATAATTATTCAATCTATCCTCTGTTCCATTATATTGGTCAGAACATATGATTTCCAGACAGAGCCTTACTTTTGGATCAATTTCTGGGATTATCCTTAAGAGGATGCAGCATTTGGAGTAGTGAGAGTACATGTTATTGACTCCTATATTGTCCAGAAAGAAGGCAGTCATATTGCTGTAGATGAATATTTATCCTTTTTTATTTTGTGACTGGACCATCCTCTTTATTCATCTGCGCGGATGTACCTTTTATTGATATAAAGGAGAGTGAAAATTTCTGAATTCATGCATTACTACAGTGATAATACATTGATGCTTCAACTAATTACTATGGATTTTCTTCACCTTCTCCTATGTTATGATTTTGTTTCTGAAGGTTGCAGTGAATGTTTTACTCCTCACTCTTGGTGTCCATTTTGATGATCAGATTGTTCTTCTTTAAATTTCAAGTTTATCTATTGCTTTATTGTAGGAACAAACGGCCAGAGTTTACAGCATGGTTAGCAGAAATTAAGAAGGTAAATAGTGGCTCTTTAAGCTTATGCATGTTGATTATCCACGCTGGACTTGTTGCAGGATATGCCAATTCTAATTATAATATTTTTGGATACGCCAAGCATTTTCCTTTTAGTGCAGTATAGTACACTTCCCAAGGTCCTCATTTAAAAGCTACGTTGCATAATACCTATCTACATTCTCTTTCTATACAATTCTGTGTAAGATATTATATCTAGTTGTGGAAGTTTTCATTGCCTGTGTCATTTATAGGTGAATCTGGAAAGCCTGCCAAATTGGGAAGAGAAGCAAATGTTCAAGCAGTAAGTAAATCGAGAAGGGACAAGATAGTTCTTAGTGGGTGTTTGGATTGACTTATTTTAAGTGGCTTTTGGCTTTTAAGCAATTTTTTTAAGTTTTGGAAGTGTTTGGAAACAACAAAAAGTGCTTTTTCTAGGCTGAAAAAGTAAAGAAAAAAGGCAAAAGTTGGGTGTCCCCAACTTATGGCTTTTAACTTTTAACTTACAAGTCACTTTTAAGAAGCTAATCCAAACACCCCCTTATTAGCACTTGTTCTTCCTTTTCTCTAGCTCTGTTTAAGCAATATATGCAAGGAACTTCCAGTTTTTGATAGTTAGCTATTGGGCAGATTCATGGAGGATCATAACACTGCAACCTTTCCTTCTAAAAAGTAAGGCTACTGCATCATTTCAATCCAATTTTTTTTCTCCTGCTGAGGGTGGGGTAGGGGTTCTTTCTATATTGATAGTGAATACATCGAGTTGGGATGTTTTGGTGTGAGGCTTTCAGTTCCTTGTAGGAAGATACATGTTTGTACACATATACACACACAGAGAGAGAGAGAGAGAGAGAGGTATACAAATGCTTGATATTTAAGCAATGTGTATAATCATCTTACAGTGCTTCTGTTATTCTTCATTTTTGCAGATATTATAACCTTGATGCCTATTATAGACGCAAAATGGAAAAGGAAAGCAGAAGAGGTGTCAAGAAGGTCGTGGATGATGAACGTACTGTCTTCAATGATGAAGAACAGCGCAGGTAAGTTATGAACACTGTTGCTATTTCCTTGTAAAAAGTCATTTTTTTGGTCGGCTTGTGAAAAGTCAGTTAAGGGCTTGGCACAAATTCAAATATTGCTAGAGAACCAAGTTTGGCATTTAAGTGGAAAAGGATAGACGATACACCTATTATCCAACGAAGTTCGAGTTTCAAGCTTAAACATCGTATTTCTTATTTAAAGGATATAACTTTGAAGTCAGTTAGGAACTTCTGAACTTCTAATGTGGTCTCGCACTTTTTTGAAACTCTTTGAACAGAGTCACTATCCAGCTGTGGTGGTCTAGATTATTACTTTGCCCTAGTTTAAACTTTCAGACCTGAAACCACATTATAATGCTAAAAGATGGTATATATAAAATTCTAGCATACTGGAAGCTATAGGATCCCAGGTTAGCAAGTACTATATCGTTGGACATCTTAAAGTATTTTTTTCTTGAAGACGAATTGTAGAGCATGGCTTTTGTCATTAAAAGGGAAAAAGGGAGATGAGATTTTCATCTTTGCACTAAATTGTCATAGGCTGGTTTTTGAGTCGTACCTATTATGTCATCTTAGGCAAGAATTGATGCGAGAACGTGAAAAGCACAAGCAAGAACAAGTGGAAGCATTGAAGCGCGAGATGCAAAGTGGAATGGTATATATCCTGCTACTTTTTTTCCTACTCCACACAACAGGTGAAAAGTACATAATGTGACAACTCCTTTTTTTGTTGTAAATTTGAATATTTAAGGCGCAAGCAATGAAAGAACAAGCTCAATTAAGAGAAGAGATGGCTTATCAATACAAGCTTGGTAACTTTGAGGTAAGAATGAGCCTGTCATTTCATGATACCCAATTTTCTTCTCTTTTTTAGTCCTTGATCTTATTTTTCGATGTCCTGATAGGCTGCAGCTGCCATTCAAAGACGTCTGGACCCTGATCTCCCCATGTAGACGAGGTCCTGCAAAATTTTGGTCTAGGCTACATATTTTACTCGCTTCATTTCGTTGATCAAATATGATTGCAGATTCATCTGCAAGTCTGCCCTTGTTACTAGATATCATTAGGCTAGATGACTTTAAAATCTGGTTCATGTATTATTGTGTAATATCATTTGCACATGTATTCATCGTCACGCCTGCTTCAGCATCTTGTAGCAGATAGCTGCAAGCAAGCAGGTAGCTGAGTATTAAATTAACATATCTGTTTAATTTTGCCATGGTTATTGACGCGTCTACTTAGTTTTAAACGTGTCTACTTAATTTTGCGACTATTATTAAAGTGACTATTTAATTTTACTATGTTTTTATTTATTATTATTTAAATACCTTTTCATCTACTTCAGTTATAAAATTACATATTGCTCAACAGCTTGAAGCAGACAGCTTCAAGTAAGCAACTGACTATTAAATTAACATGTTTGCTTACGGTGGCTATTAAATTATTGCGTAAGTAATTTTACTGTGTTATTTTTTTTAATTATTATAACGTTTTACGGTGACTATTAACGTGTCTACTTAATTTTACGATATCATTTCTATTAGTTATTGTTTAATTATTTCTTCGTCTAACTCAACTATGAAATACAATATCACCCGTAATTAAAAAAAAATTGTGTAGGAGTAATGTGTATTATTTAATAACTGCTAGAAAATATTATAAATTTAAATAATTAGAAATATATTAAAATTATTAATTTTTCAAATTTTATCTAGATCACAAAAATAACATATATTGAGCTCATGCAATGCAGGGCCACTAGTATTTATATAAGTTTGTTTTGATTATTTGTATATTTATTTTTTTATATTTATGGATACTACAATGGAAATATTTTGAATCAAAAACAGAGAATGAACACTTTACTTGAAGAAATAGGAGGACCATCACACATAAAATCTGAGAAAGTTTCACATGAATATTCTTTTATCATAACAGACATTTAAATATTGGTATATAAAAATTTTAAAAAAATTGTATTGATGAGTAACCTATATGAAACTTTTGACACGTCTATTTATGTTTAATTTTTTTTTTTAAATTTTAAATTCAGACTCTAAGCAAGTTTCTTGAATCGTATATATGCATTAAATTGACAAGTTTGTCATATTAAACATGACATTTACACGTTTAATTTTCCACATATAAAAACTTTGGTCATGTTAAAGGATGCCTTAGTGATGAAGAATCCTAGATTTCTTTTTGTTTGGTACATTGGTGGCAACAACTAATGTTCCACACAACATAACAAAAGTCTCAATTCTCCAACAATGCAAGATTCCATTTTCTATCTATATATATATATTGCACACCAAAATGGATTGCATATTCAGATACGATTCTAGTTGATCCTGATTCGACATAAAGCGTCTAGTCATAATATTATCTATAGCCTCAATTAAGTACTTACAATTATGTCACATAAAATTGAAGAAGAGTACGTTGAGTCACTTTCAATGAATGGCAACAACAAAATGCAAGTCAAAAACTTCATATGGTCTAAGGAAGAATGGCCCATGCTAAAACACAACGATTTCGGAGACGTTGAAGATGATATTCCTGTGATTAGTCTCAACAATCGTATTCATGACAACGATGATCAACAACTTTATGACAATCTATGCCAAGTTATGGTGAAAGCAAGTGAAAATTGGGGTTTTTTTAAGCTTGTCGATCATGGGGTGCCTGGTAAGATTGTTGAAAATTATATTACTCGATTGCATGAACTTTTTGACCTTCCAATGGAACAAAAACTCAAAGGTGGCAAGACATCAAGTTTGCCATTGGGATATTATGCCTCAAATCCTGAGTATGGGCAAAATTTGCCTTGGGCTGAAGTCTTGCAGCTGCTTCAATCACCAGAAATGGTTGTTGAATTCGCGAAAAAGGTATATGGTGATCAATATCACACGTTTAGGTACGTACACCTACATATAACACTTATATTTTACTATCTAGGGTGCAATATTCGATCTGTTTCACCTGGTAGCACGATGTTAGTACATGAAAAGGCATGTTTAATTACATATATGATCTTATTTAATGTCAACTTATCCTGCATGGTACGTATTTGATGTTGAATTGTGAAATCTTGCACTTCATCTAAAAGATTAAGACCTTTGATAAAGTACACTTCATTTATTTTATTATATTTCCAATAGGCCTCTTCGCATAGGAGTCTAATACTTTTTTTAAATGATAAATTAAGCACGTAAAAATTCTTTTTGATGAACGATGTTAGTGAGAAACCAAAATTTTGTCTTTCTCTAATTAGTACTCCCTCGATCCTAATTTAAGTCATACTGTTCGAATTTCAACAGTCAAAATTTGAAATTATCTATTATTATTTTCAAATATGTGAATTTTATTTTTAAAACTTAATAATCAAAATAAAAACGATTTTTCAATATAAAAGTAAGATATGACTAATGTTGTTGAGTTTTATTGAACCCCTAGCTTTAATAATGTTGACTTCGCCCCCAATTGGATGCATGTACTCAAGGTTGGAGCTACATAGTATGTGTTGAACCCTCTCCGACTTTTTTATGTATTAATGAAAATCTTGACTCTGTCGCTGGCATTATGTATTATTGTTCCAAAATAACTAATCTTTTTGACTTGTGATAAAGCAGCAATGCAATGATAGATTACATGAAAGAAATGGACAAGCTTGGAATGGTTATATTTGAGATGTTGGCACATGGATTAGGCCTTGAAGATGACTTCTTTTTTAGCAAAAATTTTGAAGAAAAAGAAGCAACTTATTTTAGGATTAGTAGATATCCTCCTTGTCCTCTCCCAGAGAAGATTGTTGGAATAGGGATCCATTCAGACCCACAAACTTTAACCATATTGCATCAAGATCAAGTTGGTGGACTTCAAGTACTCAAGGATGATAAGCAATGGGTTGGAGTTAGACCTCTTCCAAATTCATTTGTTATCAATATTGGTGACACCCTTGAGGTGATCATGTTCTCTCTTATGTTTACTCAACAGTAAAATTCATAGCTAATCTTATTTACTCCCCGTCCATCTTTACTTGTCCCCTGTTGACTTGACATAGAGATTAAGAAGTAGTAAATGATAGGGGTAATTTTACCAAATCACCCTTTGAATATAATAAATACAATGTCTTGAAAAATGTAATAGAGAAATGACTATAATTAATGACAAGAGTAAATTAGGAACTAAGGGGTCGTCTGGTTGGGAACTGCTTATCCTAGGATAACTAATTCTAGGATAAGTTATCCCCCATGTATATGAGATAACTTATCCCATCACTATGGTATAAATGGTGGGATAACTTATCCCAAACTTGGCAATCAAACAAGATATCAAAATTTTATCCCTTCACTATTTCTTTATCCCATGACTATTTATTTTTATCCCTCACACTAAACGACCCCTAAGTGTAAAATTATCTCTTGATTTCATAAACTGGACAAATATTGTTGGACATCCTAAAATAGTATAGGGGCTAAGTAAAGATGGAGGGAGGGAGTATCATCAACATAAATCAATCTGGTCCGCGTCCCATTAGTCAATAGGACAATTCCTCGCACATAATTAAGGGAGTCATTGAAAGGTGACTGAAACACCAGAAGATAAGTTATCAAAAATTATGTTAGCTATGAACAAATTTAATTAGCGATAAATTAATAACAAAAATCATAACTAATTTCTTTATTTTGAAGTAATTAATTAACCCTCATACACTTTCACAAAGATTCAAAGAAGAAGAAGAAATATCATTCCTAACCCCTTATTAATCTAGGCATGTTTTAATCATGTGATTTAATTTGCTAATATTATTATTCATTTTAAGACTTATTTTTTCTATCATTATTTTAATTCACCAATCAAACATGAAATAATAAGTGTATCTTTCAATTTTTATTTTTTTTTGTAAATAATGACTTCTATTATTGTGTAATTTTAACCAAATCTTTGTGTTTTTAACAGGCTTGGACAAATGGAAGATTAAAAAGTGTCATCCACAGGGCAGTTGTGAATAAGGAAAAACAAAGACTATCAATAGCCTATTTTATGAATCCCACAAGCAATGCAATTATTGAATGCCCTTCTCAATTAATTCATCCAATTTATAATCCAAGAAAATATGTATCTTTTACATGGGCTCAATTGAGGCACCTTCTTTTGACTAACAAGAGGGTTAGGGGAAAAGCTATTGCTCTCAATAAATTTCTTATTTCTAATTAAGATTTGAGAATCATTTATCATTGAAATAATGTATTGTGGACCAAATTTAAGTTGTTGTTGGAGTACCTAAATTGTTCGCGCTTTACGCGATCATGAGAAATAAATAAAGTTTGTGACTAAATAATTATTGTATTTTCTCGTTAGCCACCCAATGCCCCAACCCCTACCCATTGACCATCCCAGCACCGCCACCCATAAGGCCTTACTCCCCACTCCTACTCGATCTCACTCTGTATGCTAAATTACATATACGTGCTCTCAGTGACGGAGCCACATTGTGATTAGAGAGTTCATCCGAACTCTCTTCAGCGAAAAATTATACTATTTATATATGGTAAAAATATTTTTTTATTTATATATAATAGATGCTGAATCCCCTTCTGTTAGTTTATGTATCTACTTCTTAAAATTTTAAACCCCTTAAAAAAAATCTTAGCTCCACTACTGCTCTTGATTAGGTACTTTATTTATTTTTTTTGCTAATCAAACACTAAATAATAAGGAAGAAACTTATTTATATATTTCCAACAAAATATTTTCTAGTAAAAAACATATTTATGGAAAATATTTTCCTACATACCAATTGAACACACCCAATGAGTTAGTAGAAGATCTAACTAACTTTTTCAATCTGCCTTTACTTGAGTACACGTTTTTATATTTTCTTTTTCATTTTTCCCATATAATTCTTTCAACAGACTTGTCTTTCTATCTTAACCAAATAACTGCCCTAATTCTTCTATCAACATCCCATGATACTTTTTTAAAAATAAAATATTTTCATCAAACCTCAATATCCAATTAT
>JBCEWC010006206.1:0-23466 GCA_038996855.1 Solanum aculeatissimum
AGTAATTAACAACTTAAGAACATAAAATTTGTTTTAACCTAAGAGCATAATTTCTAAAACATAAAGGAGCATAAAATGAAAGAAAATAAGTTAAACACATGCTTTGAAAGAGAATTGAAAATTTATAGGCATGATATAAAAAAAACACATTCTTTTAAAATATGCCAGTAAAGAAAAATCCTATAAGCATGATATCTAAGAGAATTTATTTAAAAACATACTTGTTTTAATTATCTCTTCATGTTAATTACACCTAAATCAAGTAATGCACACACAATTTTATATTAAATCCTAGATTGAGATGTTGAAAACTAAGTCGAGATCGCCTAAAATTATTTCCTAACTATTCTACGTAATCAAACAAAATAACACAAAAAAATAACGAAAAAAGAAAAAGAAACAGTTAGCACGTTATTTCCCCTCCCCTTTAACTAGATCCCCAATTTTATTATATTCTATTACAACATTTGAGAAAAATTAAAAATACGACAAAGAAAAGTAAAAATAAAGACTTCAAGGTTCTCTGAATTCTTCGGATTCGACTCCCGTCCCCCAAGCGACTCTTCACCGACTTGACAACTAGATCCTGCTAAAAATGATAAAAGAGGTAAGGCATACTAAAGATATTAAGAATAATAAATTGCTTACCAACTGAAGAATTCGAGTCAAGAAATCGTCCTGTTCTTCCACTTGTTGCTATATTTTCAAAAAAAGAAAGCCAATAGGATTATAACTTATGGAAGGGAAAATAATGGGGATTGTTCGTGTGGTGCCTGTGTAACTCTCTTCAATTGTCTGAGAGGGTTCTGTTTTTATAGTGAAAGTTGGGGCTGCTCAATTAAGGAAGAAAATCAATTTAAACCAAATATGCCATATATGACCAAAGAATTAAATTAAGGAAAGAAAAAAGTCCGGTTAATTAGACCAATTACCAACATTAGTATATAAGTTTGTTCATATTTAAACAAGGTAAATAAAATAAATTTAAAAAGATATTGCCATATATACATAAGTGTAAAATCTGTCTAAAATAAATGGGGTAAAGAAATCAATTATAACATATTACTATTAACCTATATATAGTCATACAATTCGGGTTTACCAAAATAGGTCGAGTATAAATCTCCTTAAACTAAATAAGGCAAGCAAGAATTAATTTGATTGCAGTATCATTCAACTTCAAACAGATGGAGTAGATGGGGGAACTTAACGGATTCTCAGGCCATCAAAATCAATAATTGAAGCAACCATATTTACGGGCAAGAAAAAAAATATTTTGCAAAATATTGAAGCAATCCAATCAGTCAAGTAGCTAAAATCAAGCATCTGGATTACAAATAAGAGTCTACAAAAGCATTATTTAGACCAGGGAAAAGAGTGAATCGTATCAGGAAGCAATAACTATCGAAAATCATAAATCAAATCCCTTAGGGTAACCGCGTTTAACCCAGACATTTGATTCTATCAAGATCAGTCTGTATACAACTAATTTCAATGGTTTAAGAGACCTTAACATTCGAATTCAAGGTCCTGCACGCCGAGTCGACAGTAACAACACAGATCAACATGAATTTGCAAGCTAATAATAAAAGTGATAATAAGGTGAAATTCATATCGTATTCGTTTGTTGACAATTAAACTCGAAAATTAAGAATTTAAACGGGAAGTTCTTTCATCTCAATGTTGTTGTTTCAATTTTTGCGGAAATCTGTTGTTGGCCGAAAAGGAGGTGCCTGGAGGCTGTTCGCGGTGGTGGTCGTCATCGAGGCTTGATGGGGTCGCTGGGGTCCGAGTTTTCACTGACGTCGTGGTTGCATGGTGGAGATCGGTGACGGGACCTCACCGATGGCTGTTGGAGTCGACAGCCATGGCTGCTACTTTTCGGGGGAGGAAACGAAGAAAGAGAGAGCAGAGGAAAGGGAAGAGGATTGGATTTTGGTGGTTTCGCAGTTTGCTGGCAGGGGGAGATGGAGACGAGGAGAGGAGAGTTTCGAGGGTCTGAAAGAGGAGGAGGGACTACTGGTCGCGTCCCACCGGAAAAATGAAAGACAGAGGGAGTAGGGAAGATGGGAAAGAACGGAGGGGTCTCGGTGTTGTAGCGACGGGGGCGCGATGGTGGGGTTGGCGGTGATGGGAGGTCACGGGAGTGCTGTTGCGGCAGCGATGGCGGCGCTGGTTTTGTGGCGGTTGCTGCATGACAACTTTGGGTTTCGCTTGGTAGGGGAGAGGAAGAGAGGAGAGGAGAGGAGAGGGAGATTGGGGCGGCCGACGGTGGAGGAGAGGGGCTACCGCCGCCCCTCTTTAGAGAGAGAGAGGGTCTGTTAGAGAGAAAGGGAAAATGAGAAAGACTTTAGGGTTTTTGGGAGTATAGAAATTGAAAAGGAAATTAAAAAATATTTTAATGTGTTGACTACCGTCTCAACTGGAACATCCAGTGGGATATCAACTGGCGCAGCTAGTGCTTCACTTATTTGGGCCTGGAGTTGCTGAAGGTCTATCTAGATGGCTATCAAATCAATAGGCCTCATTCTGCTGAGGCACTACTGGACCGACCTCTTAAAAGCATCAATACGGGCATCCATAGGCTGAGTCAGTCCTGAATAGCTGCAACTGTGAATGCCAAATTAGGCTCTCTACCTTAGAAACAACTTGGTAGAACCAGGGCCTCAACTGCTGCAATAACTTAGTCATCTACGACTCAGTGCGGCCTATCACTGCACCAGGGCCTAGAATGATGCTACAAACATGAATACCATGCCTACGAGTATTGTAGGAGTAGGTATGGTCGCTGGGGAGAATATCAGTAGTGGGGCCCCTCTTCACATCTGGCTCACCCTGTGGGGGGCCGTCGACAGTAGGTACAGCAGTGGTAGATGGCTCAGACAGTGGCACCCTCAACTGCATTCCAGAAATTGATCCGCCATAGTGTAATTGAGTTTTCATTTGCCTTTATCAGGCTGGAATCTTAGGTCCTTTGAACCTCTACCTTCATGTCTACATGGTAAAAAATATCCACCCTCACCACTAAGCATAGCCAGTAGATAAGGAACGGGAAGGGGATGGTCCTGGACCTCTTCAAGGCCGCCTCATAAATCTGCTCTGAAATCAATGCGATGCAATCAATATCTTAACCATCCAGGATGTTGACTACTAGAACAATACGGTCCGGTATCAATGTGTTATTTGTAAGCGTCAGCCGGATCTGTGATCAAATTACCACCCACTAAAATTTAGCGAGAAAGCTGAAGGAGGCCTTTACTATAGGCTCTGCTGACATGGCTATCCATGTGGGGTCGGGCCCCTCTACTATGATCTGGTCAACAACCCATCTCATAACCTAATCGAGGTTAGGGTCGATCCCTCAGGGAATATGGTAGACTCAAGAATTAATTCAATGTTAGTCGGGATCTCCAAGTAAAGGGAGATTTTGTAAAGTAAAATTAACTAAACTAAACTAATGCAAGCGATAAGAAATTAGTAGAAGATCTAACTAGGGTAATGTGTTCCCCGTGGATCCCAAACTTGGTATTATCGGTTAAATGCAACTTTTTTCAGTGTGTAGGTATAGGACAGTAAGCTAGGTTTACCTAAACCTTTGATCCAGCGAATAGGTAGATGTCATCATAGAACTTGATCTGTCTTTGTGATGTGACATTACTAACCCTTACTTTTATCCCAATACAACCTCTCCTTATTCTAGTTCAGTTGATTAGATGAGAACATCTCAATTAAATCTTGTTAATTACCTCTTTTTCTTTTCATTACTTCCTTGATTCGACAAGTAACACTAAACGAGTTCTAACGTAGGCCTCTATTAAAAAGTAATTAAAGTGAAGAGGATTAATTAACACAACCTAACACACCTTTCAAGAATTACACAATATTCAATTTTACCTTGTTAGTTCCACATGATTCCCACAACCCTAGTTGTGGATTTAGCTATGCATGATCAATATAAATGCAGGAATTATGAAGTAGAGTAACATAATTGAGCACTTACACAGATGAATCTAAGAATATGAAATTCAACTCTTCAATTAGAATAACAAGACCGAATTAAGAGCACACAATAATTTTTTCCACTCAAAGTATGATAAATCCTAAGTGTATTCTCTAAAACCTTGTTCAGACTTTGTGACTCTTCAAAACCTTCACAAAAATAACCTAAAAATATATTTATAATGTGTAAAATACAAAACTAAAATGGAATAAGAAAATTGTATTAGCACACTCCACGGGCAGGTTCATGGCTCGTGTATCAATCTATGGCTCGTATGTTAGAGTTTCTTGGACTACAACTAGAATCTAGAGACTACCACGGGCAGTGTAAGATTCTACGGCCCGTGGGGAATTTCATCTGAAGACTTTTCAGAACTTCTCCACTTTTTGATCCTCAGAACACTACCACATTCTACAACTCGTGGATTGGTTTATTAATCGTCTGCTTCCTTCGTAGAGTTTAACTCAGAAATTCACTCCTTACCAGAAATTGCTACGAGACCCCATCTACGGCTCATGGATATTTCCATGACCCATAAAGGGTTTCGTGGATCACTAAAATTTACTGCTTCAACACATTTTGCCCCAAAACTATGTCAACACTAAAATCCTGTAAAACAAATACTCAAACACATCAAATCTACTAACATCGGTTTGAGAACATATAAAATTTCTAGTTTTAAGCATCAAAAGTGATACATTTTAGTATCACATCAGTAGATCGCCGAGTATGTTGGCGATGCCGCTTTTCTCTGCCTTTCATCACTTTTACTCCCTTTTCAAGATTTCACCAAGTATTGTCTATTTGTGCACTTTTACTCTCATTTCCTGTCATAACACATGAATATTTGTTAGAAGTTTGAAATAATAGCACACTAAGAGCAATGTTACTTTGCAAGATAACTCCAAAATGTAAAATATGGACTCATCAACACCCTTAACTTGAGCCTTTGCTTGCCCTCAAGAAAATCAAACATCAATCTATCCAATTTCAGAGCTTGCAAACAGAGCCACAAGGAGAAATACATATATTTTAACCTTTTTCATCCCTTCTCAAACTTCCACAAACCAGTTATGTGACATTGAAGCCTCGAGAGATGACTAAAGAGTAATCAAAACATGGTTATGCTCACAATTGCTCATGTAGTTGATACTCACTGTTTTAAAGCATCACCATTTTCCCTCACGCCAAAGAAGATCTTGAACACTCAAGATTATGAAATTTCTTTTAAAGGAACTCTTCAACTCTTACTCTCCCAAATGAGAAATAACATTTAAACTTCAACCCATAGGCTTGTCCTTATTTTCAATCGGAGTTCACTTGACTTTCTTTTGGACTAGGATTCCAAACGACTTTGCTAGGACTGTAATGTAGAGTAAAGATTGGGTAGGATAGTATATGATCACTAGTGGCTCATCCCTCCTTAAACTCTACATGTTCTTTTCAGGCTCAAAGGTAATTTTGGTCCCTTTTTCGTTCATCTCCTTTTTGACATCTCTTTTGCTTTTGATTTATCATCTTAAGTGTCTCCTTTTTACACTTTTTCACAATTTTTAGAGGGTACTCAATTTTCAAGCATTGTTTTTTACTTTTCTTTAATTTATTTCTAGGACTCCTCACTATCTTTCTTTCATTCTTGCCCCTCTTTTACTGACTTTTTTATGGGAGACACCCCCTTCTTTCTACTAACACCCCTAACTTAGCCTTTGGTCACTGCTCAGTGTTTCAAGCTCAAGGAGGGATCAATACGAAATAAGAAGGAATTGTCTTTCACAAACATGAGTCAAGGTTACAAGGTTGTCAAAGAAGGGATCAAGGCTCAAAAGGACTTCACTAAGGATTCATTTCATTGTCAAAGGATGTTACTATGATCAAATTGACTTAGTGAAACCAAGGCCTAAGGTCCTCTCATAATCCAGAATTAACCAAGCTATTCCTCAAAACAAACCGAGCAAGTTCTAGATTTTGCAAAACAAGCATTTCAATAAAATAACTATTTCCACATTGGCAAAATGGCTTCGCATTTAAACAATGGCAACACACTTACAATTTTTTGGTCATCGCATATCCAAGCTCAATTGCTCACATAATCAACTCAACTTGGGATAGGTTCTAAGAAAAAGTTTCCATAGATGCATAAGCATCACATAGATCATATATAACATGTCATCCAACAATACCTCTAATCATGAGTGGAACAGGGGCCAACATATGTCCCGGCTCACCCTAAAAAATAAATAATAAAGTAGCAATGTCTTAACATAGGTAAATAGAAAATGGATATTTCCCTCGAAATGGAGGACTCACCAAAAGAAAAGTCTTCAAGAATTATACTAGCCACAAGGAGGTGGATAGATAGGAGCTCTGGTCCCTTCATGTTTAAATCATATAGGCAAAAAATAAGTGTTATTACTTTGAATGTACTAAGTATGCAGGGTGCAATGCAACAAGAAAATCATAACCATGTTAGTCAAGATGCACAATCACGTACAAAGGTACTAAGGTCAATATGACATGAATGATCAATCCATTAATTAAAACATGCATAGAAGGTAAATCATGATTTCATAATATAGCATACATATATGTGGGAGGAGTTTGTAACCGACATATAAGACTATGCGAGCTACTACTTGAAATTTTGGTGTTGCCTTCACACTGAAAAAGGAGAAGTCTACTTGCCAAGATAGACTATACCTTACATTGTGGGTAACTTTACCTAGTTGGATACACTAGTGTAAGACCATAATGGTAACTCATGATAGCACATCGTTATGAGACTAAGACTTTATATAAGGACCCCTTGGGTTGAGCCCCCACCTTAAGCTTCATTCGATGCTAGGCGTAGTCCCATAAAATACATAACATAAGCATAATCATAACCTGTAAAGCATAATAACATAGTAGAAGTATCTAATATATATTCTTAACCCCTTCAAGTGAGCATTTTCCTTTCAAAAGAGGATGTAACATAACATCAAAGGGCTTCATGATCTTGCTTAACATTCATAGAAGTTTTCATGAATTCATAACATACTTGGAAGCCCATAATCATGCATTATATTCATGACCTTCATAGCTTGCAATAAAACCTTTCATCAACATAAGATGCTTCATCATTTAATATTAGTCAAAATATGGTGGGTTTATGCATAAGGACTTAAAAATCATGAAATTCAAGAGTATTGGACATGAATGAAGTAAAACATGATCATTTGAAAACTATTCAAACAACCCACCATCATCATAGTAAAATCCCTATTAGCTACGACATCATAAAAATTATCTCAAAATCCATAAATATTCATAGCATTTCATAGTATCATAAGATGTATAGCTTAAATATCATAAAAAATTCATAGTATTAACCCATTATAGGAGTTCATGCATTTCAAATAAATGATGAATAAATTCCAACTGATATCATGGATAATAATAAAAATATGAAGTACACATAGTGATTCGAGTCTTAAAATCAAAGATTTAATTGAAAAGGATTTTAGAATCCATGGGTGAAAGGACCTAACAATGAAGAAACTCACATACCCTGAGATCTTGAAGAAGATGAAAGAAGCTTGGAGAATCTTGAAACTTGATCCTTAATGAAATAATCTTGAAAACCTAGAAACTTTGGAGAATTTGGCTGAGGAATTTCGGAGAAGTATGTTTAGGTGATTAAGTAAGTGAATTATACTAAGAAATGGTAAAATGTTTTAGTATTTTCCATATATAAAGGTTCAGAGATTTGTCCCAATTGTCCTCATTTAAATCTGAAATTTTTAAAAAATATTTGTACTACAGTGAACCCTCTCCACGACACAACTTTCTCCCACATAGTTTACTTTTGCGTGAAGTTTAATTTTTCCCTATTTTGGTCCTAGGATGAGTCTCAATCATTTTTCCACTAAAATGGATCCTCTCTGCGATGCAGAGAGATCACGTACCTCTCTGAAAAGTACAATAATATGCAAAAAATTATTTAATGATATGGTTAACTTAAAAATCCAAGAAGATCATTTCCCCCACATAATTTTTCCTCCTGAACAAGAATACAGACTTAGATTTACCAAAAAATGAATGGATAATACACTATTCAAGGAATCTATTATAAGTTTATTCCAAAGCACTTTGAGAGCTATTACAATATCTCCCCTTTGGTAACATTCATCCCCCCAATGTAATGGAGATACACTTGAGAGGAGTAACAAAATAATTTGCAACCCTAACATAAATGCATCAATGCAATTTAAACATCAATTTCATGAAATTATAACTTATGCATCAAACATCTTCAAAACATATTACCATGAGTATGTATGCATGCAAAATGACATAAGGGAATGAAATACAAGATTTAATCTCTTAGACATGATTGAATCATTATCTTAGAATTGAGTAGAGTGAAAAATATAAGGATATCATTTCTTTGTGCGTGCTTCCGCTTTCTAGGTAGTACTTTCAACTTGTTGGTTCCTCTAAAGGACCTTAACGGATGCTTCATCTTTATTCCTCAATCTCTTCAGTTGCCTATCCAATATTTCAAGTGGAACTTCTTTATACATCAAGTTTTCCTCAACACCTACAACCTCCAAAGGGATAATAGAGTTTGGATCACCTACGAACTTCATCAATATGGACACATAAAATACTGGATGAACCATACTCATCTACATGGGAAAATCCAACTCATAAGAAACTTTATAAGTGCACCTCAAAATCCTATAAGACCCTATATACCTAGGGCTTAACTTCCCCTTCTTGCCAAACCGAACCACACCCTTCATGGGTGAGACTTTCAAATAGACCTAATCATCCACCTTGAACTAATGATCTCTCCTCCTAATGTCAGAATAAGACTTTTACTGACTTTGAGTCATCTTTAATCTCCTTTATCATCCCCACTTTCTCCAAGGCTTCCAAAACCAAATTTGAACCCATCAAATCCATTTCTCCCACTTCAAACCACCCAATTGGGGGATCTACAATGCCTCCCATATAAGGCCTCAAATGGTGTCATTTCGATGCTAGAGTAGTAACTATTATTGTAGGCAAACTCAATGGGTGGGAGATGCTCATCCCAAGTACCCTTAAATTCCAACACATAAGTTCTAAGCATATCCTCAAGGTTTTGAATGGTCCTTTCAACTTGACCATCTATTTGTAGGTGAAATGTCGTGCTAAGCTTGACTTTAGTACCAAGGCCTTTTTGGAGAAGATCTCTAAAAGTGAGAGGTAAATTAGGCTCCACAGTCTAAAATGATCAACAATGGAACCCCATGTAATCTAACCAACTCATGGATGTACAATTTAGCATAATCCTTCGCACCATAGGTTGTTTTAACTAGTTGGAAATGATCCAATTTCGTCATCCTATCAACAATAACCCAGATGAAGTCAAAATACTTTTTAGTCCTAGGTAAACCAATCATAAAATCCATATTGACATCTTCCCACTTTCAAGTAGGAATATCTATGTCTTGGGATAGGTCACCCAATCTTTGATGTTCAACTTTGACTTGTTGGCACTTATGACATCTAGCTACAAACTTCGCAATGTCCTCTTCATACCACCCCACCAATATTGTTCCCTCAAATCCCTATAAATATTTTTAGAACTGGGGTGAATGGAATAGGATGAATTATGGTCCTTTTTCAAAATCATATCCCTCAACCCATAAAGATTTAGTAAACATAACCTACCTTGGTGTCTAAGGACACCATCTCCCTCTTGAGAAAAAACCTCCACCATGCTCTTTTATCAATGCCTTCAATTCAACTAAGGAGAAATCAAGGTCTTTGTTGGATTTCACCTCATCAACCAAGGAAGATTCAAAACTATCTAGAACCACCATACTTGCATCTTCAACTTCATCCAATCTAACTCCCAACCAATCCAATTTATGAACATCTTTTGCTAACTGTAAGGACTTAGGCTAGGAAAGGGCTTAATGATTCTTAAATATGGTTTCCAAAGATTTTTTACCAAGGTTCCCTTTCAAGGACACCTCCACAAGCCGTGGAAGGGTCCACGAGCTGTGGAGGTGGCTTTTGGCCATTTTGTGTCTTGTCCTAGCTTCTTGTGAGGTTGAAGTCTAAGTGGCCGACCACGAAGTCTTTCACAGCTCATGGACCTCACCACTAGTTGTGAAAGGGCTCATGGAGGAGACCTTTACCTTGTTTGCCACTAATTTTCCTAAAGGTGCTATCACAGGCACAACCACAACTTGTGGAGGGTACCACGAACCATGGTGGTGGTCGTGGAAGGACCCTTGGCCATTGTTGTCAAGTAAATTCACCATCTCATATCTTGGGTAGGTTTTTGAAGACCACTATAGACCGTGAAGAGCTTCACGGACCATGAAGCCTTCCGTGGTAGTACCCATTTTATTTATGAACTCCATTTCATTAAGGGCATTTTTGATATTTTAGTCTAAACCCCTTGGTATTTTAAAACTTTTATGACTATACTAAAACTCCTAAATCATTATTTAGTCTATTGTATTCACTTCACTTTCATTCCAACACTTTGTTTGTAAGAATTCAATTGAAGATTCAAGCTAAAGGTTTCAAGGGTGCTTCAAGCTCAACTCTATTTCATCTTAATCTTCATAAATTCATCAAGGTATGTGTGGTTTCATTCATGATTACCTTTTAATCATGAAGCTCCAAAATCTACTTCTTCAATTTCATGATTTTTAAGTATGGTTTACAAGTGGATTTTATGATTTAGCTTCAAATTGATGAAATTATGATATGGGTCATTATCAATTATTCGTTTTAACATGAATTAAGTCTTTTTATGTTGTTATATATAGATTTTATGAGATTTGAATTTGCATGTCCCTTTTAATTATGAATTTATGTAGAGGAATTTCAAGTATGTTTCAATTACTGATTTCTTCATGAATTTAGTATGATTTCATCTAATTATCATGATTTAAGTATGAATTTCAAGTACCCATGCTATTCCCTCATTGCTCATGACATAAGTATGCATGAACAAGATTTTTCATGAGATTTATGATGTGGGTTGATACCCAGTTATGATGATGATTATGATTTCAAGGAAAGTATGGTTATGACATAAAATATGATCACATAATATCTATGATATAGTTTTATCACTTATAGGTGTGTATACATCATCATGTACAAATATGAATAGGTTATTCCTATGTATGTAATCATGAATTGAAGTATGATTTGGCTTTTAATCCTTAGTATGCATAATTATGAAGTGTGTTTTGGATCTTAAGACCAAGTATGCATAATTGTAAATTGAAAAGACTTATGCTCCTATTTCAAGCATGTATATGTATTTGTATTTCTGTGAGATGATGACTTATCACCGAATGATATTAGAGGTGGGGGCTCGATCTAAGGGGTCCTTAAGTAAAGCCTACCTTTCTCATAACTACATGCCAATATCAGTTTATGTTTATGCCCCTTGTGGATGATTATGATTATGTACACGAAATTACTCTCTGAAATGGGTGGTGTTCCTATAAGGAGAGGTATGGTCTACCTTTTGCAAGTAGATCACTCTTTCTTCGGTGTAAAGGCAACATCGAGATTCTATGTAATAGCTCGCATGGTCTTATATGTTAATGGAGGTCCCATCCTTTCTATGTTTATGTATTATGGGATTCTTGTATCATGGTTTTAAGACATATTGTTATGATATTCTTTCTTATATACTACTTTCTAGATGTATGTGTCATTGTTATCTAACATTGAAATGCAAGTTATCATGTTCATATACATTTCATGCCCGCGTACTTAGTACATTCAAATGTACTAATGTATACTTTTGCCTACATGATCTAATTATGTAGGGATCAGAGACTTTCCCCATCCGTATCTTCATGGTTAGATTTGATTGTAGAAGTTTGCTTGTGGTGAGTCCTTTACTCCAAGGACAATACCCACCTTCTATCTGCCTATGCTATGTTATGACTACTTATGATACTTTATATTGAGGGTGAGATCGGGACATGTCTTGGCCCCCATCCCACTATGATTAGAGGCATTGTTGGACATAATATTATGTATAAATCATGCTATGCTATGTATCTATGGAGGTTATCCCCAAGTCCTTACCCCATGCTTTGTTATGTGTGATGTATGAAAAGATGATGAAAGTCCTAAGTCCTTGCTTCCCCATAGAGTGTGTCTCATGTCCTTTTTCCTTAGACTTACTTGTTAAAGTTATGTGATGGTAATACCTTGCCCCTATTCCCTTAGATTGCATCCTACTTTCCCTACCCCTTAGTCTTGATTGATATATTTATTCTGTGTGTTTCAACCAACGATGTGCTTAAGTATACTATGAGGCTTGTTTGGAGACTTTTGAGTTCTTATTCACCATGTTACACTTAGGACCTAGGATTGGGTTATGACAAGCTTGGTATCAGAGCACTAAGGTTTTTGAAGTGATCCTTGGAGTCTCATTCATGAGTGTAAAGTGCACTACATTTATGAGTAGGAGACTATGAGGCATTTTAGGAAATATCTCACTTTTTTATTATTCATGTCACGCCATGAAACATGTCTTGAGGTTTCTTAACTCTGATAAATATCCTTGATGCTCTTACAGAAGATGTATCCAAGATGAGCTATTCCACCTAGATAGGCCCGTATTAATGAGGACCAAGCTTCCCAAGAGCCTGTGAGAGAGCTAGTGACTCTAGATGAGTTCCAAATTGCTTTTACCATATTGGCCCAAGTTATGAACAACCAAGCTAGATAATCCATTCCTCCTCCCCATGTACCCACCTTGTCTTCTAGGGTAAGAGACTTCACCCGAATGAACCCTCTAGAATTTTATGGTTTCATACCTGATGAGGATGCCTAGGAATTTATTGATGAGAGGTGTCTTCAGAAGAAAAAGGCTAAGTTAGTTGGTTATCAGTTGAAGGGAGTGGCTCAAGTGTAGTACACACAATGGTTGGTCGAGAGAGCAGATAATGATAGAGTTAGTTAGGAAGAGCTCAAGTTTGCTTTTTTGAACCGTTTATTCCCTCTTGAACTTAGAGAGACCAAATTGACTGAGTTTATCAACCTCAAATAGGGTGGTATGAGTGTGAGGGAATATACCCTCAAATTCACTAAGCTATCAAAGTATTCTCCTATGCTAGTGGTTGACCCCCATGCAAGGATGCACAACTTTATCTCAGAGATTTTTAACTTGGTTGTGAAAGAATTTCCTACGGCTATGCTTATTTGGGAGATGGGCATTTCTAGACTCATGACATATGCTGAAAAGATTGAAGGGGAGAAGCTCAAGGAAAAGAGAATTAAATATTCTAAGAGGGATCGTTGTGATGGTGGTTCTCTAACTCTAGAAGTGGTGGTAGTAATGGTCACTTCCAACAAGAACAAGGCTCAAATCTAAGGGTTGTCAATGATAGAGTGCCTCCTCCCAAGGAACAAGTTAAAGGTAGGCCAACACATCCTAGGTGTGGAAAGAATCACTGGGGTAAATGTTTAAGGGATGTGGATGCTTGTTTTAGGTATGGCAAGATAGGCCACAAAGTTTTTGTTTGTCCTAATATTCCTAGGAAGGGTCAAGGCCAAATAGTTCCAGGTGGTCAAGGTCAAGAAAAGGCTCAATAAGGTGGTGCTCCTTGGAATAACAATATCTATACCATGCATGCTAGGCAAGAGGTAGAGGAGACTCCTAATGTGGTGACTAGTATGTTAAAATTCTTTGATTTTGATGCATATACGTTGCTTAATTCGGGTGCAAATTTATCTTTTGTCACTCCTCTTTTGGTTGTTAAGTTTTGTTTGAGTCCTGAAACTTTTTAGGGAGCCATTCTTAGTTTATACTCCCGTGGGTGAATCTATTACTTCTTGAAGAGTCTATCGGGGTTGTCCTATTTTAGTCTTGCATAAGGTCCTCCATATGATCTTGTAGAGCTTGAGATTTTTGATTTTGATATTATTCTCGGGATAGATTGGTTGCATGCTTCTTATTCCTCTATAGATTGTAGGACCCGAAAGGTCAAGTTTTAGTTTCTAAATGAGCCTATTCTTGAGTGGAAGGTGGTGACTTTGCTTTTAAAGGTCGGTTAATCTCATATCTCAAAGCTCAAAAAATGATTTCTAAGGGGTGTATCTATCATATAGTAAATGTTAAAGATATTGAGTCCAAGTCCCTTACTCTTGAGTCAGTTCTTGTAGTTAATGAGTTTTTTTATGTCTTTTCCAAAAATTTGCCTAGTATTCCTCCCGAAAGGGAAGTAAACTTTGGCATAGATTTTCTTCCTAATACTCAACCTATTTTTTTTCCTCCTTATCGTATGGCACCGTCTGAATTGAAGGAGTTGAAAGATTGATTAAAGGATTTTTTAGAGAGGGACTTTATTATGCCAAGTATATCACCTTGGGATGTTCTTAATTTATTTATAAGTAAGAAGGATGGATCATTTTGAATGTGTATTGACTATCGATAATTGAATAAAGTGACCATCAAGAATAAATATCCTTTGCTAAGGATTAATGACTTGTTTGACTGATTACAAGGGGCTTCACATTTCAATGATTGACCTCTATTTTGGTTATCATCAGTTGAAGGTAAAGGAGTGTGATATTCCCAAAATGGTGTTCCAGACTACATATGGGCATTTTGAGTTAGTAGTGATATCTTTTGGGTTGACTATTGCTCCAGCAGTGTTTATAGATCTTATGAATCAGGTGTTCAAGTCATTCCTTTATACATTTGTGGTTGTTTTGATTGATGATATATTGATTTATTCCCAGAGTGAACAAGAGCATATAGATCATTTGAGGTTGGTTCTTCAAAATTTGAGGGAGAAGTAATTAATTGCCAAGTTTAATAAATGCGAGTTTTGGTTGGATAAGATATATTTTCTTGGTCATATGGTATCCGGTGATGGTATTAAGGTTGATCTAAAGAAGACTGAGGCGGTGAAGAATTGGCCTAGACTGTTGACACCTTAAGATATTTAGAGTTTTCTTGGGTTAGCTAGTTATTATCAGATATTTGTTGAGAGTTTTTCATCTATTGCTTCGCCATTGACTAAGTTAACTCATTAAAAGGCCAAGTTCTTTTGGTTAGATGAGTCTGAGAAGAGTCTTCAAACTATGAAGGATCGACTTACATTAGCTCCTATTTTGACCCTACCGGATGGCTTAGATGGATTTGTGGTATATTGTGATGCTTCTTCAATTGGTTTGGGTTGTGTGCTAATGCAACATGGCAAGGTGATAGCCTATACATCGAGACAGTTAAAGGTGCATGAACAAAATTATTTGACTCATAATATTGAATTGGCGGTTGTGGTGTTAGCTTTGAAGATTTGTAGACATTTTCTTTATGGGGTTCATGTTTATATATTCACCGAGCACAAGAGTTTGCAATATGTGTTCACTCAAACAGATGTTAACTTGAGGAAAATAAGATGGTTGGAACTTCTCATGGACTATGACATGAGTGTGCAATATCATCCCGACAAGACAAATATTGTAGTTGATGCCCTAAGTAGCCTATCTATGGGAAGTGTGGTTCATGTTGATGAGACCAAGAAAGAGCTGGTGAAGGATGTACACCATTTGGATAGATTGGGTGTTAGGCTAAGTAATTCTCATAAAGGTGGTATTCATGTTCAAAATGAGTTTGAGTCTTTTGTGGTTGTTGATGTTAAAGCAAAACAAGATTTATATCCGTCATTTGTGAAATTGAAGAAGTTGGTTGCCAAAAAGAAGATAGAGGTTTTCTCTCAAGAGGGAGATGATGTGCTTCGATATCAATATTGGTTATGTGTTTCGAACATTGATGGTCTTAAGGAGGTGATTTTAAGAGAGGTTCATAACTCCCCTTATTCTGTTCATCTGAGATCTACCAATATGTATTAGGATTTGAGGGAAGTGTAATTGTGGAATGGTATGAAGAAGGACATAGCTAAGTTTGTATTCGAGTGCCCTAATTTTCAACAAGTGAAGGTAGAACACCATAGGACTAGTGGTTTGTCCTAAGACATTGAGATTCCTACTTGAAAATGGGAGGATATGATTGGGTTGCCCCATTCCTAGAAGTAATTTGACTCTATTTGGGTAGTTGTTAACAGAATTACACAATCAGTTCACTTCTTATCGGTGAAGATACTTTCAATGCTGAGGATTATGCCAAATTATATATCCAAGAGTTGGTTAGATTGCATGGTGTGACTATGTCTATTATATCGGATCATGGTATCCAATTTACCTCTAACTTTTGGAGATCATTTAAGAAAGAGCTTGGTACTAAGGTGAAGTTGAGTACCATTTTTAATCCTTAAACTAATGGATAAGTCAAGAGGATAATTTAGACTTTGGAAGACATGTTGAGGGATTATATGTTGGAATTCAAGAGGAATTAGGATGATCATCTACCATTCTTATTGAGTTTGCCTATAACAATAGTTATCATGCTAGCATCGGGATGGAACCATTTGAAGCTTTGTATGGAAGAAGGTGTACATCCCCGGTGTGATGGTTTGAGATAGGTGAGATAGCATTGATTGGCCCAAACTTGGTGTTGGAGGCTATGGAGAAGGTGAAGTTGATTAGGCAAAGGTTGAAAATGGCTCAAAATCGACAAAAGTTTTATTCAGATGTTAGGAAAAGGGATCTTGAATTCCATGTCAACGATGGGTGTATGTGAAGGTTTCCCCTATGAAAGGTGTGATGTATTTTGGTAAAAAGGGAAAGTTGATACCCTAGGCCCTTATGAGATTGTTGAACAGATTGGCAATGTGGTTTATAGATTGGATTTACCTTTGGATATGAGTTTTATTCACCCAATTTTCTATGTGTCAATATTAAGGAAGTTGGTTGGTGATCCTAGTTCGGTTGTGCGATTGAAGGGTGGAGATGTTGAGGAGAACTTGACATATGAAGAAGTTCATGTAGAGATCTTAGATAGGCTAGTAAAGAGACTTCGTAACTAGGATGTTGTTTCGGTTAAAGTGATTTAAAGAAACCAACATGTGGAGAGTGCTACGTGGGAAGCATAATTGGACATGATGAAGTGATATCCCTATCTATTCCAATCTATCCAAGCCTAAGGTACTAGGGTCTCTTATTTAAATGGTCCAAATCTCTTCATTTCTATGTCTTCTTGTCAGGACATGCATATATGTGCATAAAATTAATTTAAATGATGTTTTTGGCATGGATTTAATGATTTCATAGTTTTAAATGTTGAATTATGAATTCTACTTTCATGTTAGTATGTTTCATGTTCATTTGAAGCTTTTCAAGCCATGCTCTAGCTCATTCAAGAAGGAATGTTCCCAAGGGGATATGATGTAAGGCTCGGGGCTTTGAAAGGGATTACCGATACTTAAATATGGTTTCCAATGATTTATGACCAAGGTTCCCATTGAAGGACACCTCCAAGAGTCATGGAGGTGGTCTTGGAATTGGCCATTTCATGGCTTGTCCTAGCTTCCTGTGAGTTTCAAGACTAAGTGGCCCTCTACGAAGCCTTTCTTAGCTCATAGACCTCACCACTGGTAGTGAAAGGGTTCATGCGAGGAGGCCCATGCCTTGGTTTCCAGATAAATCTTGCACTAAAGAAATAATAGGAAATACCCATAAAGGAATGAGCCTTGAAATCAAAGTTTTTAGTTGAAAGGGGTTTTGGGACTCTATGGGTGGAAGAACTCATGGATGAAAAAACTCACATACCTTGAAGCCTTGAAATTTAATGAAGAAGACTTGAGGAATCACCTTGAGAGTGGAGGAACTTGAATTCCTTGGGATTTGAATAACTTTGATTGAGGGATTTTGGGGAGGTTTTTGGGTGAATTTGGGAGAGCTTATGAGAGATTTAGGGATAAAAATGATTGAATGTTTGAAGGTTTTTATCTATAAGGGTATTGGGTTATATCCCAATTGCACTTATTTGAATTTGAAAACGTTCGAAAAAAATTGTTCTTGGATGAAACATGTCTGTGACGCGAACTTGCTCCCACTAAAGTTATTTCTGCAAGAAGTTCAGTTTTACCCCGTTTTAGCCTAGGAATGAGTTTAGGTCACTTTTGTACTATCTCGAACCCTCTCTGCGACGCAGAGAGGTTGTGTACTCTATTAGAAAGTGTAATTTCATGCAAAAAGTTATTTTTTCAAATGGTTGACTTAAAAATTGAGGGAGACCTTTTTACTACATAATTTTGCCTCCTAAAAATGAATACGAACTCGAATTAACCAAAAACTGTATAGAAATCATGATATTTAAGAAATACATGATAAGGACATTCTGTTGCATGGGAGGTGTTACAATATCTTCCCTCCGGGAACATTCGTACCTGAATGTGATTAAAATATGCTTGAGAAGAGTGATTAAACAAATTTCAGCCCAACATTAATGCATCAATGCAATTTAAACATCACTTCCATAAACTTTTAAACTTATGCATCAAATACCATCAAAATATGTTACAATGAGTATGTATGCATGCAACATGACATAGAAGGACTGGATTACATGACTTGATGCCATAGATAGGATTAACTTATTACCTTAAGCTTGAAAATAGTGGAAAAGATAAGGATATTGATGTGCTGCCAAAATGCAACACTTTTTATGCTTAAAACTTGGAATTTTATGTGTTCTCAAAGCAATGTTAGTAGGTTTGATTGTGTTTTGTGTTTGTTTTGCAGGATTTCAGTGCTGGCATAATATTTGGACAAAGTAGGCTAAAACAGTAGAATTTTAGGATCCACGGAACCCTTTACAGGTTGTGAAAAGGTTCACAAGCCGTAGATGGGGTCTCGTATCAATTTCCAGTGAAGGGCAAAGTTTTGAGTTAAATTCTACGAGGGAAGTAGACGAGTGGTAGATTGATCCATGAGTCATAGAGTATATTTGTGCCCTGAGGATTAGAGAATGGAGAAGTTCTAAAAAGTCATCAGACGAAACCCCTCATGGGCCATAGAATCTTACACGACCCATGGAAAGGTCTCTTAGAAGTAACCTCCAGATTTAAGTTGCAATCCATGAAACCCCGATGTACGAGCTGTATAATGAAGCACGAGTTGTGAACTTATCCATAGATGACGCTGACGTATTTTTCCTATTTCATTTTGGTTTTGTATTTCACACATTATAAATAGGTTTTTAGGTTGTTTTTCAAAAAGTTTCCAGTAGTCACGAAGTTTGAACAAAGTTTTAGAGGATACACTTAGGATTTATCATATTTTGAGAGGAAAAATATTAGTGTGTGTTCTTTATTCCACCTTGTGATTCTAATTGAAGAGTTAGATTTCATATTCTTAATTCATCTGTGTAAGTGCTCAATTATGTTACTCTACTTCATAATTTCTACATTTATCTTGATCATGCATAGCTAAATCCACAACTAAGGTTTTGAAAACCATGAGGAAATAACAAGGTAAAATAAGATATTGTGTAATTCTTGGAAGGTGTGTTAGGTTGTATTAATTAATCCTCTTCACTTAAATTGTTTTTTAATGGATACCTACGTTAGAACTCGCCTAGAGTAACTTGTCGAATCAATGAAGTAATGAATAGTAAAAGGGTTAATTAATAAGATTCGATTGAGATGTTCTCATCTAATCAACCAAACTAGATCAAGGGGAGGTTGTACTGGGATAAAAGTAAGGGTTAGTAATGCCACTTCACGGAGACGGATCAAGTTCTGGGATGAAATTTACCTATTCGTTGGATCAAAGATTTAGGTGAACCTAACTTATTGTCTAACACCTACACACTGGAAAAGGTTGCATTTATTCAATAATACCAAGTTAGGGATTCATGGAGAACACATCACTCTAGTTAGCTCTTCTATTGATTTTTCATCACCTGCATTCATCTAGTTTAGTTAAATTTACTTTACAAACCCCCCTTTCCTGGGAGATAAGTAGGTTAATTATTTTTGGCTTACATTGAATTAATTCTTGAGTCTACCATATTCCCTGAGGGATCGACCCTAACCTCAGTTAGGTTAATTACTTGACAATGATCGCTTTACCTTAAAAAGGAGGTGTGGCTCGAGCAACATCAAATATCACTTCTTCATGTTCGCTTCCACTTTCCAAGTAGCACTTTCGATTTGTTGATTCCTCCATAGGACTTTAACAGATGCTACATCTTTGTTCCTCAATCTCTTCACTTTCCTATCCAATACCTCAACTGGAACTTCTTCATATGCCAAATTCTCCTCAAAACCTACAACCTTCAAAGACACAATAGAGCTTGGGTCACCCACACATTTCCTCAACATGGACATATGATAGACCAGATGAACCATACTCATCTCCATAGGCAACTCTAACTCATAAGCAACCTTACCAATTTGCCTCAAGATTATATAAGGCCCCACATACCTAGGGCTCAACTTTTCCTTCTTGCCAAACCAAACTACACCCTTCATGGGTGGGACCTTCAAATACACCCAATCATCCAACTTGAATTCAAGATCTTTCCTCCTAATGTTGGAATGAGACTTGTGTCTACTTTGGGCTATCCTTAATTTATCCTTTATCAATATCACCTTCTCTAAAGCTTCCACAACTAAATTTGGACCTATCATATCCATCTCTCCCATTTCAAACCACCAATCGAGGATCTACAATGCCTCGCATACAAGGCCTCAAATGGTGCCATGTCGATGCTAGAGTGATAACTATTGTTGTAGGCAAACTCAATAAGTGGAAGTTTCTCATCCCAACTACCCTTAAACTCTAACACACAAGCCCTAAGCATATCCTTAAGAGTTTAAATGGTCCTTTCGACTTGACCATCGATTTTTGGGTGAGAGGTCATGTTAAGCTTGACTTTAGTACCAAGGCCTCTTTGGAAAAATCTCCAAAAGTGTGAAGTAAATTGAGCACCACGATCTGAAATGATAAACAATGAAATAAAATGTAATCTAACCAACTCATGGATGTACAACTTGGCATAATCTTCTGTACCATAGGTTTTCTTAACCGGTAGGAAATGAACCGATTTCATCATTCTATCAACAATAACCCAAATGGAGTCAAAATATTTCTTGGTCCTAGGGAAACCAATCATAAAATTCATGTTGATATCTTACCACTTTCAAGTAGGAATCTCTATGTCTTGGGCTAGGCCACCCGGCCTTTGATGTTCGTCCTTGACTTGTTGGCAATTGTGGCATCCGACTACAAACTTTGCAATGTCTCTTTTCATACCACCCCACCAATACACTTCCCTCAAATCCATATACATCTTTGTAGAATTAGGGTGAATGGAATAGAATGAATTATGTGTCTCTTGTAAAATTGAATCTCTCAACCCATCAATATTTGGCACACACAACCTACCTTGGTACCTAAGGACATCATCTCCCCCTTAGGAGAAATCTCCACCTTGACCTTTTTTACCAATTCCTTCAATTACATCAAAGTGGGGTCAAGGTCTTACTTGGATTTGACCTTTTCAATTAAATAAGACTTGGAACCATTTATAACCAGCATACCTCCATTTTCGGCTTCATCCAACTTAACCCCCAACCTAGACAATCGATGAACTTCCTTGGCCAACTTCTTCTTTTCATCATCAAAGTGGGCTATACTCTCCATGGACACCCTACTTAGGGTGTGGCTACAATATTAGCGTTGCCTGGTTGATAATGCACACTCATGTCATAATATTTAAGGAGTTCCAAATGCCTTCTTTGCCTCAAATTGAGATCTCTTTAGGTGAACACATATTGAAGGCTTTTGTGGTCGGTGAAGACCTCTACATGAACCTACATATAAATAATGACGCCATATTTTTAAAATAAATAGCACGGACACTAGCTAAAGGTTATGGGTAGGATAATTATGCTCATGCACTTTTAGTTGCCTAGAAGCATATGCAATAACCTTGCTACCTTGCATCAATGCACACCCCAAATCAATTCTTGAAGCATCATAATAGACAACTATTGATATCTCGAAGGCGCAACGTCATGGCAACTCGCAAAAAATAATAATTTAATAAAAGAATTTAAAAGAAAAAAATAATTTTAATTTTTAGAGTCGCCACCTAAATTTAAGGATAATTAATTATTAATTACAAAAATAGTCTGCGAACCAAAAAATTCTGAGTAAGGGGTTCAAGTTATTATGAAGGGAAGGTATTAGCACCCTTCAGAATCCACAACTGTGGATCCCGGCTGAACTCATTTTTTCAAATTGAGAAGGAGATAAACAATATAACACAAGTATAATAATCATAAAATATACACAAAGAATAATATACACGATAATGAATAAATAAAGAATGAATTAATCTAAACTAATTTTTTCTGTCTTTTCTAAATGGGGAGGCCTCAAAATCTGACGGATAGATTTTTCATTGGCCAAGTGTAACAAACAATGTCTATAACTTAAACTAATATTTTTTAAAATTTAACGTGTAATAAATATTAATTTAAACTAAAATTTATCTGTCTTTTTGAATGGAGAGGCCTCGAAATCCGATGGATAGATTCGTCATTGGCCAGCATAACAAATAATGTATACGTAAACTTAAAATAAAAGTTTATGAATTCTAACATGGAACAAATATAAATATAAACTAAATTTTTCTTGTTTTTTAAATGGGGAGGCCTCGAAATCCGACAGATAGATTTTTCATCAGCCAAGTGTAAAAACAAATATATATATATATATATATCTTAAACTAACACTTTTTGAAATTTAACGTGTAACAAATATTAATTTAAACTAAAATTTGTCCATCTTTTTTAATGAGGAGACCTCGAAATATAGATTCGTCATTGGCCAATTTTAACAAATAACATAAGTAAACAATATTCAACATTTCAAGGTTAAAAGGGAAACAAATGATAAATAAATAAAAAGAAACCCATCTGACAAACATAACCAACAAACAAACCAATTAACACATCACAAATAAACTTAATGGATAAATAATATACTGATAGAGAAAACTTCACACAATCTTTACTAATATTGATAACACCCATTATAACAATATACTAATTAGCTAAAATAACATTACGTTGAAGAAATCCTATAATCACTAAACAAAATTGAACAAACACCCGAAATGAAATAATATTGTGCAAAACATAACATAACTAGACAAGATAAATTTGTACGAAAATTATACTAGTAATGCAAAGTATAAAATCTAGTAATTAAAAGGGCGTGTCAATAAAGATCATAACAAAAATATAAATAACATAAACTGTTATAAATATGTAAATATATGTTTAATTGTGTAGTGCATTTTCCATTATGTGTGTAGTGCATTTTCCATTATGTGGTGCATTATATAGTAGAATATGCATTTATATTGATTAGTGGTTTTTGAAAATGACCTTATGTTATTTCTTATTCATTACATGGAAGATTCTTTTCAACTATAAATAGTGAAAATCTTCACATGTTTGATATACAAGAATATAAGAGAATAAATTTAGAGTATTAAAGTTTGTCTTCCTTTTATATAAATT
>JBCEWC010006207.1:0-23465 GCA_038996855.1 Solanum aculeatissimum
TCGGCACTATAGGTAGTCTTGACCAGTAGGAAGTGAGCCGACTTTGTCATTCTATCAACCACAACCCATATAGAATCCAATTGCCTTCTAGTGCGGGGAAACCCAACAACAAAATCCATATTCACATCCTCCCACTTCCAAGTCAGAATTTCAATGTCTTGAGTCAAAGCCACCGGGCCTTTGATGTTCAACTTTCACTTGTTGACAATTAGGACATTCCAAGTAAGAACTCATTGACTATCGGAATTGACTTAATGGTAGGGAATTTAGACTCAACATCCCTAACTCTTACAAGATGGTATATGCAACCCTTAGAAATAAATTTTCGGGCCTTAAAACAAGAAAAACCTACCCTTAACCACTTAATTATGACCTTCTCACTCAAAGACAGGCTTATTAAGGAAATGAAACTTAACCTTAAGAGTCCTACAATCAATGGAAGCATAGTATGCATATAACCAATCCATCCCAAGAATGATATCAAAATCTAGCATGCAAAGTTTAACTAAATCACAAGGCAAGACTTTATGCAATATAGACACAGGACAACCCCTATAGACTCTTGTAGTAATAATGGACTCACTAATAGGTGTAGACACCTCAAAGGGTTCACATAACATTTCAGGATACACATGAATCTTATTAGCAACAGAAGGAGTAATGAAAGAAAAAGTGGCACCCAGATCCAATAAAGCATACATAGCATAATCAAAAATATTTAACATACTGGTAACAACATCGAGCACCTCATCCACTCCTTATCTCCCTTGAAGAGCATAAAAATGATTGTTATGTTGAGCACCCACTTATTGCCCCCCTTGTGCCTTTTTCTCAACATGAGAACCTTGCCCTTAAGGAAAACTATCTCTACCCTTGTTTTGAACATAGGGACAATCAACAACCTTATGGCCTACTTTGCCATACCCATAACAAGTATTCAAATCCTCAAGCATTTGCCACCGTGATTTCTTCTATAGTTTTGGCACCTTAGAAGATTCATTCCACCATTGCTACTTTGAACCTTAGGGTTCGACACCCTATTATTAGCAAATCTTTGATTTTGAGAATTCGATGACCCTTGGCCTTAGAATTTTTGGCCTTATTAGAAATGACCACCCTTAGCCCCTTGAAAGCCACCATCATACAGAGCCATCTTGGACTACCCACTCTTTATTTTTCTAAGATTCACCCTATAATGCTTGTTCAACATAATTCATGAGCCAAGATAAGTCCATATCACCCACAAGCATAGCGGTGCCATTCTTCATTAACCAAATCGAATACCCCCAACACAAATTTATTCATCCTTAACCTTGAATTGACAACCAAATGAAGAACACATTTTGAGAGCTTGTTGAACTTAAGGTAATACTCCCTCACACTCATGGATCCTTGTTTGAGATTCATGAACTCCATCATCTTTGCCTCTCACAATTCAATGGGGAAGAAATGATGAAGGAAGGCGGCCTTGAATTTCTCCCATGGAATGGGATCTTTGTCCTCACTCTCTTCCTTCCATTGAGTAAACCAAATTTAAGCAAGGCCCTTGAGTTGATAGGCCACAAGTTCTGCCTTATCTTCCGAACTCGCTTCCATAATAGCAAGAACTTTATACATCCCATTAATGAAGTCTTGGGGGTCCTCTTCCATTTTGGAGCCATAGAACTCTGGAGGGTTCATCCTTGTAAAATCCCTAACTCTTGAAGCCATGGTGGGAGCATGAGGAACTTGGACTCCTTGGTTCAATTGGTTGGTCACGGCTTGTGCCAACATTGCAATGACATTCCGGTACTCGGTATGTGTGACCCCTTCTTCTTCTTGGAGAGCTTGAGGAACCAAAGAGGTCGGATCACCCTCAAGTGTAGGAGCTCTTTGTTGCATTGTCCTTGGTGGAATGATCTTTAATAGCAAAAGACAACCATTTAGGAAGAAAAAGGGAACCTTAGTTCAAATCTATAGGACAACATAGAGTATGAATAAGTAAATTATTTCGTAAAACGTCTCATAACCTCCTATTCATAATTGTGGCGTGCTTCACAAACATGAATAAGACTCTACTTAACTTGGTGTGTTGGATTTCTGAAGACCATTTACAAACCTAGTGCTCTAATACCAAGCTTATCACGACCCAAGCCTAGGGCCTAGATATGACACAAACAATGAAAAACCTGAAGGAAACTCAAACAAGCCTCTTAACATATTATTTGCATATCCTTGGTTGTGGAAGCTTAATTAACAATCAAGTATTAGGAAATAATTCTAGGGGAAGTGGGACTATGGACTCAAGCTATCGGGATGGTTTAGGGACAAGGATTTTCATGATTCACACAACAAATAAAGTCAAGGAGGCAGATAAGTATGACTCACGCGATGGGGATATTACCAGGACTTGGGACTTTCATCAGGTCATCAACAAATATCAACTGATACAATGGAATAGGGACTAGGGAAAGTATTTCATAATCACATAAACATAATGGGAGTCAAGATCAATACATATATTTTCATATCCAACAACACTTGTAATACGAATGGAACAAGGGCCAAATATCTCTCGAAATCACCCTCAAAAGATAAGTATCCAAAATATACAAGTCCTAATTAAGGCATGAAAGTAAAGTGGATATTGTCCCCGGAGTGGAGGACTCACCAATAGTAGTCTTCAAATGATTCAGCTAGCCACGTGGAAGAGGAGGATAGATAGGAGCTCTGGTCCCTACATGGTAAGATCATGTATGCAAAAAGTATATGTTAATACTGGGAATATACTAACTTTGCAGGGTGCAATACAAGTAAGGAAACATAATCCATAATTAACTATATGCCTAACTGTGATTAATGAGTATGGAATCAATATGAAATACATGGTCAATGCTTAAATCAAACCATGCATGGAGATAGTCAAGCTTGCATAGCATAACATACATATGTGGGAGAAAACCTTTACCGACACATAAGACCAAGCGAGCTACTACTTGAAATTTTGATATTTTCCTCCTTATCGAAAAAAGAGTGGTCTACTAGCAAAGGTAAACCAAACTTGACTCCATGTAGTAGGTAGCTTGACCTAGTTGGATCTAGTAGTAAAAGCCCATTTAGTGAAAATAGCATGAATCTATGGTGGCACATAGTTAAGAGAGAAAGACTTTATATAAGGACCCCTTCGTTCGATCCCCCACCTTAAGTCTCTTTCGGTGCAAAGTCTAGTCCCACGAAGTACTTGACATAACCATAATTTAATCATAACTTGAATGATGTGTAGAAGAATAGCAACATGATAATAGTAGTTCATTCACATATTTGGCCCCTAAAAGTGAGCATATACCTTGTACTAGAGGGTAAAACATTTCATAAACTTGACCCCTTCTAGTGTGCATTGCTTTACCCATTAGGGTAGTACATGTAACATACTTGACCCCTTCTAGTAAGCATTAGTTGTACATGAGGGTAAACCACTTATCATACTTGACCCCTTCATGTAGAAAATATTCAATCACAAGAGGGTGGAATATAGCATAAGGGCTCAACATCTTACTTTCAAATCATAGAAACCTTTCATGAGTTAAATGCATGCTTAGGAGCCCATAATTTATCATATCATACTTGTCTTTCAATTCATGCAATAATTTTCCATCAACATAAGAATCTTTGTCATGTTAATTTAGTCAAACATGGTGGGTATATGCACATATACATAAAATTATGCAATTCAAGAGTATAAGTCATGGGGAAAGTAAATTCAATTCACTTGGAAGTTATTCAAATCAACCCACCAACATTGTAGTAGAAAGCCCAATTAGGTTTCATAAAATCCATCTCCTATTCACAATCCTCCATAGTTCACATAGTTCACATCATACATAGCTTCACTAGATATAAATCAACTTATGGGTTATGCTCTCAATAGGTATTCATGCTTAACAATAAAGACTTGAAGAATCCAAACTCAATCCATGTATATAATGCATAAAATAGACTATCATAGGGTGCATAATAATAATAACATCATGTGAAAGAGTTCATGAAATACTTTTATATAGTTGGAGAAGAAGATGATTGGACTTGTGGGGAGGAAGGGTTCCCACAATCAAACCTACATACCTTAATGCGATTTTTGGTGGAGGAAAATCTAATTTGGAGATGGAAAACTCAGAACCTTAGCTTGGTATTCTTGCTTGCAACCTTGGAGGAGGCTTGAGAGTGTTTGGGACTTAGAAATGTTTGCAGTGGAGGAGAATGAGTGAATTAGGGTTGAGAAGGTTGATAATGGGTCATTTGAGGGGTAAAACGGCGTAGTTTAGGCTTCAATTAATAAGAATTGTTGAATTTTCCCCTTTAAAATCTTGTCGGACAAGACCACGACACCCCGTTTAAGGGTCGTGGTCTATTCTACAAGTCTTAGAAAGGGGGGTTTCGTCTGGTAAAACTTCAGACTTCAAGGAACTCTTCTCTAATTTACATTCTATGACACAGCCTAAGGATCATCTGATAAGTCGTAGATCAAAACCTTGAATAACCCCAATTTCACCAAGTCTGACCCTCATTCTACGAACAACGTCTATGATTCATGAAATAATATATGACCCGTAAAATCCCTCATACAAAGTTGTTCCTCAAAAATTCAGCTATTGGAATTGCTCACGAATTACTATACGGCTCGTACCTCAACCTATGACTCGTAAACCCCTCTGTAACAATTGTCACTTCAGAACATTTTTGAGACAGAGTGTTATAGTGTATTAGAGGTCAGGCTACAGTTGATTCAGATGGGGTTCATAGATTCTATGGTCGATTATGCATTCCTAGAGTGGGGGATTTGCTACAGTTTATTCTACAAGAGACACATGATTCCAGATATTCTATTCATACGATTAAAGCTAAGATGTACCAAGATTTGAGGCAACATTACAGGTAGGATGGTATGAGAAGAGATATCGCAGACTGTATCATGTTGCCTCAATTGCCAATTAGTTAAGGATGAACATCAATGGTCTAGTGGGACACTCTAGCCGTTGTCCATTCTCAAGTAGAAGTGGGAGTGTATGACTATGGACTTTGTTGTGGGGCTTCCTAGGACTTTCAGTTGATATGGCAGCATTTGGGTGATAGTTGATCGGCTGACTAAGTCTGCACACTTCATTCCAGTTAATTCTACATCAGTGCTAAGCGGTGAGCCCGTATTTATATCCAGGAGACTGTTTAGTTCCATGGGGTGCCTATATCGATCATATTTGACCATGGTTCATAGACTCACAGTTCACCTCTAGCTTCTTTAGGGCTTTTAATTGAGAGTTGGGCACCTAGGTTGATTTGAGCACAACATTTCACCCCTAGATTGATGGACAGTCTGAGCGCACTATACAAGTTTTGGAGGATATGTTACGGGCCTGTGTGTTAGAGTTTGGAGGTCATTGGGACTAGTTTCTACCTGTAACACCCCTATGTTTAAAAGCTTGGGATGGTGTGAAGGCAAAAAAATCCTTGAAGGTTCAAGTCTATGAGCCTATTCATGGCACGTAAAGTAATACACGGGACATAGGTGACCTTTTGGAATTTTTCCAAAAAAAGATGGAATATAAAGGGGTCATTGGAATTTTCTACTAAGTAACATGAGTCATAGAACATTCTATGACTCATAGGCTGGTATCATGGAAAGGTCCTTAAGGAACCAAAAATCTGTCTAAGGAAGGAAACATGTTACACTCTATGACCCTATGAGTTTCTACAAGTCGTAAATGCATCTTGGTGAATTCTAGTAGCTAAACTTTTGTGACACCCTAATCTATGATATTGTCTACGAGCCGTAAGTCATTCCATGGCCCTTAAGAAGGGTCTCGTGGATGACTTTAACAATTTTTTAGTGAAGGTTATTTTTTATTTTTCCAAGCCTCCTGAATCCTAAACTACGTTGTTTCGGGCTTCCTAACTACCCTAACTGACCTAGTACTAATAAGAACTATTCCTAACTCAAAGACTCTAATTCTCAAAGTTTTCTCTCAAGGGTTTTCAATACTTCTCTCTCTAAGTCAAGGATTCCATTGAAGCTAAAGTTGAAGGTTTACTAAAGATTTCTCACCTCAATCTTAGGGATTCTACTTAAGGTATGTAGGGCTTCATTAATGGATTAGTTTCATCCATGAAGCTCAATCCAAAACCTTTTTTTTATCAAAGTTTCATGATGATTTCTTATGGGCTTTTAAGCTATGATTCCTAATGCATGGATTATGATTTCTACCTGAGGATTAAGACTATTTATGCATGAATTATGATGAATTTTATTATGTATATGATTTTCAAGCAAAGGTATATGATTTCAAAGTATACATGATTAGGGCTCGATGATTTGATGTGGGTTCCTTTACTAATGATCCAAATTAATTTTTAATACCTGTTATACTCTATGAAATCTATCCAATTGGATGATTTTGACTTAATTTCTTACGAGCCCACATTTAGCCCTAGTCTCTTCTGTTAAAGATATGAAATTTCATGATTATGATCTCAAGTATGTAAAAGCATGTTTTATGACCATGATGATGATATCAAAGTTATGATGATGTGATGATATTATGATGAAGAGGATAATGAAAATCCTAAATGTTTATGATGATGTTAAGGTGGGAATGTCTACCCACACTATGATGAAAGCAAAGTTAATGGACTATTCTTATGATATGATGTTTCATGAAAGTTATGGTAACAATTTACGAATGAATAAAACATTTTTTTAATGAAGTATAAATTATGTTGTAAGTTATATATATATATATATATATATGCATGATTTAAATTATTCTGTGGGATATGACTTAGCACCGAGAGGGATTTGGTAAATACCATTGTCCCATAACTATGTGCCACCATAAGAATGATGTTTGTAATTTTATGCCTTAAAGGTGTGCTAATGGATCCATATAGCTTCTAATGGACACTCACTGTCCTAGGATAAAGCCTAAAGGGTGGGGTCAAAATAATGGTTCTCCCCGTGCCAGGATAGAGCCTATAGGGTGAGAATAGAGCTTACCTTGGCAAAATAGATTCCTCTTAACTCGATGAGAGTGAACATCAGGATTTCATGTAATAGTCTGCATAGTCTTATGAATATCGAATATGGTCGAATATCGAATATGGTCTTATTCCTACATATGTATGCAATGATGCCTTATGAATTTTTATGATGTTTCCTCATATGATTTTAAACAAGCATGCTCATGCATATTGTACCCTATCATATTGATGAAGATTATTCATATTGCTATCAAAAAATCACATCCCTCATTTAAAGGCCAAAAATTACAAAGTACAATCTCTATTATTTGGTCTCTTTATTTTTATACCACCACCCCTGGAGCATAGTAGAAAATTGGAAAAGAAGCTAGGGGTGTAGTTCATAGGTTCAAAGTGGAGAAAAAAGTGGAAGGAAGCACATGTGGATACGTGATGAAGTCTGAGTAAGCAGGTACACTACTACTGATGCCTAGGGCATCGCAGGTATGATCACTTCCCTTGTTTTATATATTGGTTTGACATGCATTCGGGACAATGCATAAATTTTGATTGGGAGTGGGGCATCCTGAACCCTTTGGAGTTTTTCTTCCCATGTTTCTTTCTCTAAAGGTGTATTATCTAGAAGAATTGGCATGTTTAGATTGTTTGTTTGTGTAAATATAAGTGTTTTTAGGAGTCTATAGTAACTCATACCTTTTGTTTTTGTGCAAAATGCCCCTAATTTAAATAATTTCCAAAACGCATCCCATCCTGACTAACTTGTGTTGATTCTTGTAAAAGCATTGTACACATTGTATAGACTGACATCTTGACGAATGAAGCATGACTATGTTGAGTAGGTTCGGATAGTGTAGGATATGCGCCATGTGCTTCTGAGCTTGTTTGTCTAATTCGATTGATGCACTTGTGAGTTAGAACTTGCCCAATTGGTCCCATTGAGACAATTGAATGATTGGATTAGGATAGGATCTTAGGCCATCTTTGTTGTGAAGCCACTTAGCCTAAAAATTGACCAACCAAATGAAATTGTTCCCTTTGAACCAAAAGTTGAGCCTGAATAGACCCTTTCTTAGCAATCACCTAACTCACATTCCTTGTCTATCTGCAGATCTTTATTTTGGCGCTGGTCTCTCCAAAGATATTGTGAACCTCAGCCTAGGACAAAAGCCTAAGTTGAGGGTGGCTTATATTAGCCTCGGTCCTCTAAAAGACATTGTGCAACCTCAACACAGGCCAAAAGCCTAAGTTGAGGATGGCTACTGTGAAAAATGCAAAAAAAAAAAAAGTTAAGGTATGAAAAGAGTCAAGTGAGGAGAGGAGAAAGGAAAAGTTTGGGGTGTGACCGTGAGTAAAACAAAAAAGCAAAAAAAAAAAAGAAAAAGAATGAATGAAAATGAAAATCACTCTCAACGACAATAGAAAGTTGAAAGAATAAGGGTAATAAGAGTTTGGAGAGCCGAAAGTAAAAGGATAAGCTAAAGTAGTGTCTTTGAGGGGCAAATTAGTCACGTTGATCCTAAATGTACCTCAGCCTAGCCCGAGCCTACATTACAAGCAGAAAAATTCCTGTAGTGATCCTAAAAAGGTCATTCGAGAGTCAAGGTGGTGAAAATAAGGGCAAGCATATGGTATTTACTTGTGTGTTGATTGGATATCGTTTTGAGCGTGAGTGTATACTTTCCAGTCTCTATTTTGCATTTATATGCTGTGTGTAATACTTCTTTGAAGTGAGGGCACTATCCTTGCACCGTTTGGTTGTTAAACTAACTGGTTCATCTTTGTTCTTGAGCTTATTTGGGCTAACTGGATATGGTAAAATGCTTAACTTGAGTTATGTGAGTCTATTTAGGCATGAACACATTCAAGTTTACCTTTCGGGCATAAGGTTGATGAGTGAGAGGTTTCTATGTACTTCTTGTTAAACACTTGTATTTGTGCATCGTTATGTTTTGTTTTTGGTAATCGCTTGAAGACAAGCAATGGTTCTAAGTTGAGTGTGTTGATGAGTCATAAAAATATGACGTTTACGATGCCTAAAACAAAGGATTATTGTGAGTTCTTATGTGTGTTTGTTAGTTTAATATGCATTTTATGTTTTTTTGTAGGAAAAGGAGAATATCATGGAATTATGGATGTCAAGACTGATTTAGAGCTAAAATTGGCTAACTCATGGAACAACACTGTTTTGTGTTGATCTAGACAAGGAGTGAAAACAATTTCATTCATGAGTCAATCCAACACGCCATAATAATCCTTAATAACAACAATTTTGAGGCTGGAAAACAAGGAAAATACCAAAGTTGTGGTGAAAAGCACAAACATCAAGCCATCTCGGAAGCATTCTAAGATGCCTTGCGGTAGAATGAATTGAAGATGTTATGCTGGGAATTTTATATTGTCCATTGCTAGTTACACGACAAAAATGGAAGTGTGAAGATGAGGAGAAGCAGAAACTAAGTTTCCAGGAGTGAATACAACAAAACGGAACCAAAAAGAACAAAGGAACACACCACAGGCATATTCACGATCTGTGGTGATGTTTACCAATCGTGAAACTGGTCGTCCAGGCCATGGGATTGAAGTGTGTCATCGTAAGCCTCACTAAGAGCCCTTGCAAACTCGTGGTACACACCACGAGCCGTGAAGGTGCTCGTGGAAAACACCAAAACAACAACAAAAGCAAAAATGCATACATCACAAGCTATCCCAGAAAGACGATCAAGACGCATTGTTAATGTTGTGCTGGGGAGTTGCTACTGCCCATGTACATTGGTGATGGTGGAAATTTGATGAGAAGCAGTGGCTAAAAGTTCCAGGAGCAATTGAAAAAAATCGGAACAAAAAGGAACAAAGAAACACTCCACGTGAAGGTGCACGACCCGTGGTACTCTTGATGGGTCGTGAAACTACTCGTCTAGGTGAGGCTGCCAGGAACGTCATCGAAAGCTTCACCAAGACCCCTTGCACGATTTGTGGTGTACTCCACGAACCGTGAAGGTGATCGTGGAAAGCATCAAGGTAGCAAAAGACATAAGAAAACATAAGGCAAGGACCGCAATAGCATTTGAGGGCTCGTGAACACCTTCATTGGTCGTGAAGGTATAGCTGATTTTGGACAAATTTTACAAGAAGTATGTCAACATGGAACATCACCACGAAGCGTGAAAAGGACCACAGGTCGTAGCCCTAATCGTGAAGAAGATACGCGTCCAGATTTAATTAAGTTTTCCTAATCCAATTAAGAGTTCTTTTCCTACTTATTTTAGGATATTTTTAGTATTATATATAGCACCTAGGTTTATTTTATTAATCATCCTGTACCCCACGTTTGGGGATGTTGTGGGCAATTGAAACCATCAAAATTTCCATATTTTTCTCTTCATCTACGCGTTGTACAGTAGCATCAAGAACACAACGTTAGTTGTGAGTTTTTTATTATCATCTTAAATTTTTAATTCTTGTTTTGCTTTGCATTTTAGAGTGTGAATTAAGAATTGATTTCTTATCCTTTGTAAGTGATTTTAACATGTATTACATAATGATTCTTGTTTTCAACCTTACAAATTCGACAATCTAGACCCACACTTAGGGTTGTGGGAACCATGACAATTCATTAACGTGAACAAACTTGTGTTAAATTTCTGGATTGATTATTGTATACATTGTATTGTTCTTCACAATAAGTTATCCCTTAATGAGTCGACACGTTGAAGGTATCCCTGTATTCATTACGTTCCCGAGATGGGGGTAGTGATTAGGAAAAGAACGTACAACAGAAATTCAAGGTTGACAACCTAATCTAAGTACTTGAGACCGAAAGGTGAGAGTATTCTGGGATCTGTAGAAAGGGTTAGAAATATATATATTTTGAGACCGAGAGGTGAGTAATGAAATGCATCTAAGAAGGATCGAGAGGTGAATTAGATGTTAGTGAGCTTGCTTGATCTTGTATGCGTAATCATGAACGGGTTTAACATCAAATTTGGTGATCGAATTGAGTATCGTGGGGAACACAACCCTAGCATCTAATCAATTGTTTGAAATCCGGATTTATTACATTCCTTTCAGTCTTTCATCTAACTTCACCAGTTCTCACAATCAAAAACCCCCATTTTTACTTTTCCGCACTTGTTTATTTTCTAGAAATAGAACCAATGACTAAAATAGGATAACTAGTAGAGTTGTTTCAACCTATTCCTTGTGGGATCGACCTCGACTCTAAGTTGGGTAAATAGGTTGCTAACGATCGTCCATATTTCTATAAGGAAGTATGTTTGAACGTTATCACATTTTCTTCAAATAACAACTTCAAACCATTTTCAAGTAGTTGTCCAACACTTAAGAGATTTTGATCAAGATCAGGAACAAAAAGAACATCAGTTATAAGTTTCAAACCTGTAGGGTTTTCAATTGCAATTGTTCCTCTTCCTCTTGCATCAAGATAACCATTTCCAATTTTGACTTTGGAAATAAAAGATCTATCTAGATCTTTAAAAAGTTGTTGGTCATTGGTCATATGATTTGTGCATCCGCTATCAATTAACCAACTTTCAGAAGCTCTTTTGCTAGCAAAACAAGTTGCTACAAGCAAATGTTCTTTTGGATATTGATTTACAACTGCCTTAGCTTCTTCTTGTTGCAATTGTGACTTGCATACTCTCTCCACATGACCTAGTTGACCACATTTGTTGCACTTGACATCTGGTCTCCACCAACATTTCTGTTGAGAGTGATTTGTCTTTTTGCAATGAGGGCAGGGTGGTTGATTTGCTCCCTGTTAGTTGTAATTATTACTCGTTCTTAGCTTCTTGTTCTTTTTTCCTTCCCTTGTTTGACTCGTTGTTCTCTGATTTAGCTTGAAAAGCACCTTCAACAGAACCTTCTTTCCTCATTATTCTCTTTTTCTCCAATGCTTGCAAAGCTTCAACAAGTTCTGCAAGGTAATACGGGACAGATCTTTAGAGTTCTCCAAAGAAAAAATTGTGGCTTCATAGTTTTCAGGAAGTGTAACAAGAATCTTTTGAACAATTCTTTCATCAGTGAAATCCTTACCAAACAATCTCACCTTGTTGGCTAAGTCGAGTAGTTGGTTTGCATATTCTTTTATAGTTTTTGATTCTTTCATTCTTTTCATTTCAAATTCTTGAATCAGATTCATCATTTGCATATTTTGCACTCTTTCATTTCCTTGGTATTCCTTTTTTAGATACTCCCAAATCTCTGCAGCAGACTTCATTTGCATAATTCTGGTAAGACTTAAAGGTGATACTGCAGAGAAAAGACAAGTTTTAGCTTTGGCTTTCCTTGTCTTATTCTCACTGTGTGATTTTTCATCTGATTCATTGTTGGAGTATCACCAAGAGGAGTTACTTCATAGTCCTCTTCTACTGCTTCCCAGAGATCCAGCGCTTCAAGATGAACCATCACTCTAATTTCCCAAACTTGATAATTCTCACCATTGAAGACTGGTGAAGTTAAGAAACTTGTTTCAGAATTCATTTTCTATAAACTATTTAAGATAATAGTTCAAAGAATGGTGTTATATGGTTCACTCTCGTTTCACAGGTCCCTCAAGATGGCATACTCTAATACCAATCTATTGTAGAGAAAAACAGATATGGATGAAGAAAGAAAAAGCGTAGATTTCAGATTTGAAGTTACTTCTTTATTAAAAATAATAACCGTCATATATACATGAAATCATAATTGAAAAAACTAAAGAAAAAGAGCTAAGATTATCTCCAATAACTAAAGCCTAAACAATAGGAACTGACTAAGCAGATTCTGCACAACATTGCAGCTAATTTATTTGAACTTAATCCTACTTTTAAGTTGTACTTTGAGATATAACTAATCTCCAACATTTGATGCACTAGTTTCAACAAAAAGACCTCTTGTTCACGTTTGGTATGCATAATTGTAAAGTGGCTGCCACACGGATGAATGCAAATGAAAATTTTCAGCTTGAAGATGGAAGAGATCTTGCCTATCCTAATCTCTACAGAAGCTTAATTGGAGGTTTGAATTACTTGACACACACTCGTCCTAATATTATGTTTTTAGTGTGTTGCCAAGGTATATGCATAGTCCTACCAAGCAACATCTTGGTGTTGCCAAAAGAGTTTTGCGTTATGTTGCAGGGACTATTGTTTCTGGAATTTGGTACTCTAAAGATGCAGATTTCGGCTTGATAGGGTACAGTGGCAGTGATTATGCTGGAAGTATAGATACAGAAAGAGTACTTCTGGAGATGTTTTCAGTTTAGGATCTGGAGCCATTGCTTGGAGTTCAAAGAGCAGGATGTGGTTACATTATCAACATCAGAAGCAAAATATGTTGTTGAATCAAGGAGGAGTGTTGAATATTTTATTCAAAACGTTATTAGAGGTTCCTATTTTGTCGGAAGAGTTCCCAATTACTTGGGAGTTCTAGTTAAGTCAAAGTTTGCCTTTGTTCGTTGCTATTATTTAGGTTTGTGGGTAGTTAGTTACTGAAGTTTTTGCGTTATGTTCTTCTATAATTTCTCCTTTTGGTTGAACTTATTTTGCTATTTAAAGAGCCTTAGGTCACTCGATTTAAAGTACGAATTATAAAAAATGTGAAACGCTGTCTGCAACTTTCATTTCTACTCACATTCTCCAAGATTGTCTTCTTCCTTCCTGTATTATTATTACTGCTTCATTTTCTAGTTTCCCCAACATTAATTGTCCAAAATTTCTTTTAATCGGCGATATATATCATATTCTAACTTGTTGGTGCTGGAGATATACTCAGCCCTACCTACTCTTGGTCGTATGTCTTCTTTAGTTCCAACCAGAGATGATTATTGCCAAGGAAGAAACTTAACCAAGTTGTGGAGAATGCTATTTTGATTACCTCGTCAAAGCCAATGTTTGTCTATTGTGGTCTTAATTACAAAGAATCTCAAATTGTAATATTTCACAAAAGCAAGAAAAACAGACATGTACACATTCCAGTAACTCTATTATTTAGCAAAACCAGAGAACGAAAAGTTCTTGAACTTTCACGAATGAGATTTTTAACCTCTTGCTAGGTTGTATAATGTTATGATAAAAACCTGAGAATTCATAGCAGTATGAGCGTGACTATGACTGCTGATTCTGCTTACTGCGAAATGATCTGCTTTGCTTCTTCAACACCCGACTTTTTACCAGTCCATCATCATATGTACACCAATCCAATTTTTCAGCTTTCCTCAATGATTTCCCAGTTTATCTAGGTCACCAATAAGAATGTCATGCCTTATATCTGCTGAAGCAGTTGCTACTTATTCTTGAATCGCACAATGTACTTCACGTGTTTTTCAGACGTGTGCGACTGTAGAGATCTAAGGTGTCCATATGATTGGGATCCAAGCAGAGGGCTGCTTCACTATCCTGGAGAGCACGTGAGTAATCAGTCATTGACTCATAGAATGCTGCTCGAAGATTAAGCATTTGTAGGTCAGGTTTGAAAGAAATGGCTCTTGTGAGCTCCTCCACAGCTTCAGTCTCCCTCTGGTCATCCATGAGCACTGTTGCATCCAACATTCAAATTCAGTATGAACCAAGGCAAAACTCATGGCTGACAAGGCAATTAGAATTAATTAACTCGCAGCTGACACCAAATCAATCCTGGGGATCAGTAAGGAGGAACTTTTACATATCCTCCTAGTTTCATGTCATTTAGTACAAGAATTTTAGGGAAAAGTAGAACAACAATTTATCCAAACAGTATCAAACATATACAGAAACATCACATTGTGTTAACCAGCCAATAAATCTCCATGCAGGAACAAACTTACTTTACTGAAGAAGAGCCTACATCACTGTTTGGTTAGACTGAACCAAAAGTTCTGAACCTTTATGCAAAATTGATCATCATTTGCAAGGAAAAATGCCAACATATTAATTGACCCAGTAAATAAGTGCTGAAGAGAATTTTGGCCAGGGTTATGAAGGAGATTGTCCTAGATTCAGAAAATGCAATCTTTTTTTTTTTAATCGCATAGTGGTCAGTGACCTATTTTATTCATAAAAATGACAGAGGTATGACAACCAGTCTGGCCAAGAAGCTCAAAACATGTCTGAAAGTTAAAAAGCAGTAAAAGAAAGGCATGGTCCAAAGCATAGACCCAGCCCGAAATATTCTCTAAAATGGGATTGTCGATCTCAGGAGATGGGCCGACAATCTTCTAATAGCGTTGAGTGAGTTCCGAAAATGCTACCGCAGGCCTGCATTCGGAACCACTGTTTCCTCCATCCCTTCTCCGGGTGATCTTCCAGCTGGAGCCTGATCGTGACTCCGGTATTAAGCTGAGCATGGAGCCTTCATTGTTCCATTCCTGTTTGAACCACCCATTCCGTTAGTGTGTCCTCTAAAGGAGATTGGGGTGAGTTCATTTCTGAATGGATCTGGAAAAGGGTGTCGTCTGGGATCTGCAGATACTTATGTAGGTCTCTTCCGCTCTTTCTTTTTATGTTTGCATTGCCTTTCAGCTACTAACCCATTTTTCCTTCTGTGCCTTATCAGCTGGGGGTGGTGGAAAACATGCTTGCACTCCCCCAGTAGGGTTTTCTGTCACACTCCAACTACAAGAACTAATTTGACCCTGCAGTCCATTGATTCTGGTGAAGCTGGCTTTTGATAGCTATATTCGAATAGACTACCTCGGATAACCACAGCTGGAATGCCTCTATAGTTATGGCATACACAGTAAATGTGCTTGTTGTATTCTCTATTCACTCTTTTCATTCCTTTCTTGTTTGCATGTGTTACAGCTGTTGACTTTGGGAGGTCTTATCCAGATTGATGGTAATTGTGCTTTGTCTGGAGTCAAGATCTTCCTACGGTGGATCTTGAAAAGTGTGGTAGAGTTGTATTCCTTATTGATTGATGGTTGTGTTAGCTGGGAAATCTGCCAATTGGTTTCCTTGTCTAAACGTGTGTGATTTCTGCACTGAGAGCTGTTAGAGGCGATACAATTTTCAGTGCAGTTAGACAAGGAGAGCTGTTAGAAATAGGTGGATTATGGTTTCCTGCTCATGAGCATCACAACACCAACATCTAGAGGCGATACAATTTTCATCAGAAGCTATTTTTCTCCTCCATACCCTTCCAAGGAAGAAATTAATTTTGAATAGCAAGCCCTTTGCCCATATGTACTCATAATCCATCCCCTCTTCCTATTTATGCCTCAACAAATCCCAGGCATATTTCACTATGAAAGCCCCTTCTGTGTTCTCCACCATCCAGAAGTCAACGTTTAATATAAAAAGTTTATATCTTTGATTTTTACTAATTACAAATATTTAATTTTCTTCGAATTACTATTTGGTTTTTTTGAACTCGCAACCCGCCCCGCCCCGCATTAGTTTTAAAAATAGTTATTTCAACCCGCCCCGCTCCACATAACATTGAACCCGCATCCGCCCCGCATACCTCTAAACCCGCCCCGCATCCGCCCCATTGCCATCCCTAGTTGAAAGTTTGGAGGTATACTCTGGAGTCCAACGGGTTCAAATTAAGTAAGACTAAAACAGAATACTTGGAGTGCAAATTCAGTGTTGCAAGGGATGAAACGAACATCGAAGTGAGACTTTCCACTCAATCTATTCCCAAGAAAGAAAGCTTTAAATATCTTGGAACCATCATTCAAAGTAGTGGTAATATCGATGACGATATCACACATCGTACTGGGGCAACATGGATAAAATGGAGACTTGTCTCTAGAGTATTGTGTGATAAGAAGATACCGCCTAAACTTGAAAGTAGACCGTCTTTGCTATATGGGGCGGAGTGTTGAACAGTCAAAAACTCGCATGTTCAGAAAATGCAACTTGCGGAGATGAGGATGTTGAGATAGATGTGTGGACGTACCAAGTGCAATAAGATTAGGAATTAGATCATTTTGGAGAGGTTAAGGGTGCCTCTGTGGCAGACAAGATGAGAGAAGCGAGACGGAAATGGTTTGGGCATGTGCAGAGGTTGATGCTCTTGTTAGGAGGTACGAGAGAGGTTGGATTTAGGGATTTACACGAAGGGCAGATGTAGACCAAAAAAGTATTTGGGGGGGGGGGGGGGGGGGTGTGTTCATCTCGCCGAGGACAAGACCTTAGATAGAAAGAAATGAAGATAGCGTATTCAGATAGAAGGTTAATAGGCTAGTAGGAGTAGGATGTCGTCTTGCCTTTTGTAATGTAGTAGGATTAGTCGCGCCTCAATATATTGCGTTGTTATTGTCCGTCATTTATTTTGCTACTTTTAGTGCATTTATAAAATTATCAATTACTTTTTATTTTAATCGTTAGTCTATGTTATGGTGATCCAGATTCATGTTATGGTGTTCAGGAAGTGTTGAATGAGCTTTGGGCGAGTTTTTAAGCTTCTTGGATGTTTTGGCGTTAAGTAAATTGTGGCAATTAAAGGGTTCATTATTAGTTTAAAAGATCAAAAAATTATTCCAGAACTTCTGAAATTTTGAGCATGAATTAGGGACTAATCTACAAAGTTTGATGCATTTTTGCTAATCGAGATTGAACTTTTAACGCAAATTATGTAATAATTATTTATCGAACATAAATAATATTTGACTGGGAAAACGAGCACGAAATTGGGTTTTGATTGAAGGAGTAGGCCCATATCATTACTTAAGACATTTAGGAAAAACAATTGGGTCATTTCGGTATCATATGAGAAAGTTAGGGCTTTTCTAGTAAAGAATTAATTGTTGGTTCTTATACGAAAACACTATTGTTCAGCTATTTCTGTTCATTTGATATTTTGAGCATACTGGGAGTTCTATAGCTCAAAATGGAGTGTTTCTTGCGACATTCTTCTCGATTTAATTTGAGGATTAGTTTTTGTTCATCATTTCTATATTCTCTCTTAATTTCTTCGTTTGATTTTCTTTGTCTATCCGCAAATTTCTTGGAGAAAATTGGGAGTTTACCCATTTGGACTTCATTTTTTATGAAAAAGATATATTTAGGATCCTTATATTATGGGTAAACTAATTTTTGTATAACCATGTTTATTCATCAATTATTTTCATCATATTAACTGTGTATAATTTGGAGTTTTTCCGATAAATTTTAACTCCGTTTTTTATGAAATTTCACATTTGAACTTTTCCATAGGTAAGGTATTCCTCAGGAAATATTCAAATTTGAATTGAGGTTTCGAATTGGGTATTTGGGATTTTTCCCCAAAATTTCAAAATTGGTAATTTCATGATTTCGTATCCGTTTCTTGCTCAATTTTAATGGGTTGTTCAACCATGAATCCCTCTGGACTTGTAGAACCTGATTTTTAGTAAAATTACAGTTTTACCATATTTGATTTCAAGGTGATTTTTTTGGACAATTTTACCTTTAGATTTGAAATCTTGCAATATGAGTATCGTTGAACTCCTTTTGATAGATTTTTTTTTCCATTCTTGATAGTCAAAAATCATTTCGGAGTTGATATTTGAGGGTTATTCTCAAATAGAGTGTTCGAGTGCGGTTTTTGGCATTCGAGGTAGGTTCGGCTATCCTTCTTTGAGATTGAAATTGGGTAATTGATTATTCTTAGGTCGTAAACTATAGGATGGGATCATATCACATTTTGGGGTTGTTGGAGCTTTACTTAATACTTTGGTTGATTTGTGAGAATGTACTTCTTTGATTGATTGTGATAAAAAAACTTGTAACACTATTTCACTTGTGCTACCCGAGAGAGGGGTTTAGTTATAGATGATATCATACTTTGGGAAACGAAATGTTTTTTGGGTTGAGTTGTGGCCTTAATGGGAAACAAGAGAGAGAAGCGAGACTGAGATGGTTTGAAAATGTGCAAAGAAGGAGTGTCAACACCCCAGTTAGGAGGTGTGAGAGGTTGGAACTAGGGGTTATACAGAGGGGTAAGAATAGACCAAAAAAGGTATTAGGGAGAGGTGATTAGAGAGAACATGGCGTAGCTTCATATCATCGAGGACATGACATAAGATGGAAAAGAGTGAAGGTTAGGTCATGTATTAGGTTAGAAGGTTAGTCAGGGTAGAATATTGTCTTGCCTTGTGATGATTCTTAGGTTTGTCAAAGGATTAGTCTTTGCTATTATGGTTGTGTTACTACTTTTCGATTATTTTGCTAAATCTATTATTTTTCTTGTAGAATTGGCATTGCTCTTCATTTTAACTGCTATTCTATATTTATTACTTTCATTCCTGGGAGCAGATACACTTGAGCTAAGGGTCTTTCGAAAACCTCTCTATCTCCATGAAGTAATGGTAAGGCCTACATAAACTCTATCCGCCTCAAACCCTACTTTATGGGATTCACTAGGTATGTTGTGGTGGTTGTTGTAAATGTTTTTAGGTTGAGTAGCAGAACTATATCATACTTTGAGAACTATATCATACTTTGAGCGATGAAATGCTTTGAGATGAGTTATGAATTGTGGCATATTCTAAGCAATAAAGAGCTTTGCAAATAGTGGTTGTGTATTTCAAAAGAACTTCTTCCCATTATGAGTATAAATTGTTGAGTTTTGAGAACATTGATACTTTTATGTACATGTTGAGATGATTATTGCCTCTATACTTGTGTGTTGACATGCATTCATCCTCATACATCATATTCATAGAACATGGAATTTCATGTACCCATGCTTTACTCTCACTTCTCATGTCATGAGCATGCATGAACAAGGCTTTTCATAAGGTTTTGATATAGATTTGACTATCAATTATGGTTATGAATATGATTTCAAGGCAAGTGACATGATTATGATCACAATGATGACTATGATATGGCTTTAAGCACTTATGGATATGTATGCACCATCATGTACAAAAATTGAATAGAAGTTGATAATCTATCAAGCAAGATATAAATGCAATACATTAGGTGCTAATTTAGGAAAGAAAATAAAAGAGATTCCTACAAATCTACTATAAACCTACTAGCTAATTATAAGGAATTTCTAGAGATCTGCTAGCTAATTATGTCTATGTACATTACAAAGAATGATGTCTATATACATTTTGTAACACTCCCCCTCAAGTTGGAGCCTAGATGTTGATCATGCCCAACTTGTTGCAAAAGTTGGAGCATAGATGTTGATATTGTGTCTTGATTGATCATATGCTCTAAAATTATTGCCTCTTAGCCCAAGAACTTCCAAACAACAAGTTAAGCCCATGGACAAGACTTGACAATATCATATTTTGTCTTGATTTATGAGATATTCTATAACTATTGCCCTAGAGGTAAAACTTGTTATCCCAAGGACTTCCAAACAACAAGTTAAGCCCCATCAACAAGGCTTGACACTACCACATTATGTTTTGATTTATTATATGCTTTATAACTCTTGCTTAAAGGCAAGACTTAGCCCAAGGACTTCAAAAGAACAAGTTGCGACTCATGGCAACATTTTACACCATATTTACTAAGTCTAACTTATGGAGAACACAATAACTTTTTGTTTTAGAACCAAAGTATAGCTTAGGGGTTAAAAAATAACATATGTCTTAATGGCAATAGTTTACACCATTTCACTATGTCTAATTTATGAGATACTCTATAACCCTTGCCTTAGAGGCATGATTTAGACCAAGAACTTCAAAGTAACAAGTCACCCCCTATGAGTAAATTTGACATTACATTGTGTCTTAATTTATGAGATGTTTTATAACTCTTCCCTTAAAGGTAAACCTTAAGCCTAAGGACTTTCAAATAACCAATTGTGCCTCATGGACAACAATTTATACCAGATTTCACTAAGTTAAACTTATGGAGAACACAATAATTTTTGCCTTAAAAGAAAAACATAACTCAATGGATTAAAATATATATACACCTTATGGTCAATAGTTTACACTATTTCACTATGTTTAATTTATGAGACGGAAAAGTTAGACCAAAAACTTCAAAACAACAAGTTACGCACCATGGGTGTAACATTTAGAAATGTTAAAGCCAATATTCGCACTTCAATAAAACATTCCTTCAAAACTAGAGTATGTTTTACTCACTTTTTAAGAACCTAAAAGTTTGCGATATTTGAAAATTTACTTACCATAAATTGCAATTGTAATTTAGGGAATTATATTAAGGTATTTACGTAATATATTAATTACAATTACCCTTAATTTGATAAAAGGCGGTGAAATATATATTTCCATATATATATAGGTATATATGTATGCTTTTTGGGCAGCCAACTTTTAAATTTTGGGCACCCACGTTTTCTAGCTATATTTAGTGATAGATATCACTTTTATAGTATTTGTTTTCCACCTCCTCTAGAGATTTTGGTTCTTTGAAGACGAGAAAACCTTGAGAACTCTCTTATAACGATTTTAGTACAAAAAATCAAAGGAAAAACTTATTCCTTTTGGGAAACTCAAGAAACACTCTACCTCTTGGTAAGTGATCAAATCTCTTTTTGAACGGTGCAGCTGTTAGTGATTTTAGAATATCTTATTGTGTAGAAATCTTTCCTGAGTGAATAAATACATTATGGAAAGATAACTCGCATAACTATAACTCTTATGTTTATGTCAAAAGCTGGTTTTTCTTTTATGGGATCGAAAAAGGGGTCGCAACATAGGAAAGTTCAGACCAGTTTTTCGGATTTAGGAACCTTCTATGTACTGCTGTTAGTGTTTTAAGCATATCATTTTGTATAAAATATATTTTGTTATGGTTCTTGATTCCTTGCAACCCCAAGACATGTAGTATCTACAACCTTTATGAAGGCAGAAAAGTCTAATTTTGTTGTTTACCTATTCAAAATTTTGTCGCAACACAACAGTCAAGCTGTCCAGATTTATGATTTTGGAAATTTAGGGTGATTTGCACAAACTAGACTCACTTTTGATATTTATATTGTTCATTTGAAATTTCTGAATATTAAATGGGTTTTGATTGTGTATTCAAGGTATTTATATTCTTGTACAAGTTAAAGGGATTTGCTTGAGGAAATTGATGCACTTGTTGATCCACAATTTGAACTATGGTAGGGCTGTTATGTGCTAAAAACCCAAGGTTTGTGTAATAAATTGTACTTGTACTCTTGTTACATCTTGTGATACTTGAAAGGCTATCTTGGTACCTTGGTTACCTTTATGTCGTTTTATATTGTCGTGTTGGTATCCTTTGAGACTTGCAAGAAACTTTTTTGACTCGCCCACCGGTACGGATTGCTCGACCACTAGGCACTCTTGTTGAGTCTGTCCTTCTTGTGACTGTGACTCTTATCACTATTGGCATATGCCCCTTGATTCAAATTTTTTGCCAACTTGACTTAGTATTTTTGGTTCGTCTTAAGTATAGAAGTCGTTTATTTTAAGGACAAACTAGAAAAATCACTTTCAATATGGTTCTAGGTCTCTTGATTATTGGGCTTTAAACCTTCTTGATACAGGGCTTTGGTCCTCCTTGATACTCGATTATGTTTTGTGTGACGGCATGATGTATATATTGGGCGAGGTTGGTTACTTGATCCCTTGTGAAATGACACTATAAGCTTTCTTCACACTTCGATCTTTAAATTTCAAACTTTATACTCTTGGAGCCTGTTTTGAAAGCCACTCTGGTAATTGAATTTGGTGTAATTGATGTAATTACACTATGACCTATTTGGTTGGCCATATAATTACTTGGTCGGCAGGTAATTGAGTGTAATTGGCAAGGAGAGTTCACATGAGGAGGTTGTGAATTGCTGAGAATCATATGGTGTAATTACAAGTTGGTTACTTTTTAATTTCTTTCATTTATTTCTATTTGCAGATAACATAGTACTGATTGATGAGAGTCGGACTAAAGTTAATGATAAATTGGAGGTTTGGAGACACGCTCTGGGATCTAAAGGGTTCAAACTGAGCAGGATCAAAACAGAATATTTAGAGTGCAAATTCAGTGTTGCGAGAGATGAAATAGACATTGATGTGAGGCTTGCCACTCAACTTATTCCCAAGAGAGAAAGCTTTAAATATCTTGGGTCCATCATCCAGAGTAGTAGTGAAATCGACGATGATGTCACACATCGTATTGGGGCAGCATGGACTAAATGGAGGCTTGCCTCTAGAATACTATGCGATAAGAATATACCACCTAAACTCAAAGGTAAGTTTTACAGAATGGTGGTTAAACCGTCTTTGCTGTATGGAGTGGAGTGTTGACCGATCAAAAACTCACATGTTCAGAAGATACAAGTCGCAGAGATGAGGATGCTGAGATGGATGTGTGGTCACACTAGGAGGGATAAGATTAGGAATAAGACCATTCGGGAGAAGCTAGAGGTGGCCCCTGTGGCTGATAAGATGAGGGAAGCGAGACTGCGATGGTTTGAACATGTGCAGAGAAGAAGTACCGATACTCCTGTTAGTAGGTGTGAGAGGTTGGATTTCGGAGTTACACGAAGGAGTAGAGGTAGACCGAAGAAGTATTGGGGGGAGGTAATCAGAC